>PITA01014204.1:0-54458 GCA_004023965.1 Spilogale gracilis | reverse complement strand
TTTTTTTTTTTTTAAAGATTTTATTTATTTGACAGAGAGAAACACAGCCAGAGAGGGAACACAAGCAGGGGGAGTGAGAGAGGGAGAAGCAGGCTTCCCGCCGAGCAGGAAGCCCGATGTGGGGCTCGATCCCGGGTCTCCAGGATCATGACCTGAGCCGAAGGCAGTAGCTTAACCAACTGAGCCACCCAGGCGCCCCTCTTTTTTTTTTTTTTAAAGAAAGATCTCATGTCAATGACCTCAGCTTCTACCTGCAACTGAAGTATGCAGAAGAAAATAACAAAGATCATTGCAAAGATCTTTGAAACAGAAAACAGAAAAATAAAAATCAATGAAACCAAAATCTGCTTAAGATCAACAAAATAGATAACCAATGATCAAGGAAAAAAAATACAAATTACCAATATCAGGAATGAGAGAGGTGACATCACGACAGATTTTTACAGATAATAAAAGAATAATGGAATATGAGGGATAAGTTTTATGCCAATAAATTCAATAACATAGTTGAAATGGAAAACACAAAGACACAAATTACCTAAGTGCACTTAAGAAGAAATAGATAAATTTATAACAATCTATGTTGAATTGATACCGTCTTAGTTTTAATAGCACACATTAATGCCTTCTGTCCAATTCCATACCCCCTTCATCTTTATACATTGTGTACATGTGAACATAGATTTATGATTAGTTTTATGCATCTTTTAAACCATATAAGAAACAAAAAAGAGTACATACCAAAAATAAAATACTAGTTTTTTTTTTTTTTAAGATTTTATTTATTTGACAGAGAGAAACACAGCCAGAGAGGGAACACAAGCAGGGGGAGTGAGAGAAGGAGAAGCAGGCTTCCTGCCGAGCAGGGAACCCGATGTGGGGCTCGATCCAGGTCTCCGGGATCATGACCCGAGCTGAAGGCAGTCGCTCAACCAACTGAGCCACCCAGGCGCCCGAAAAATACTAGTTTTAAAAACATTTACCAGGTTTTTAAAAAAGTAAATGGATTAAGCTCACCAATGAAATGAGAGAGCTTGGTGATGATTGTACAATATTATGAATGTACTTAATAACACTGAATTGTATACTTACTGGTAAATTTCATGCATATTTTACTACACACAAAAGAAGACAGATTGGCAGAATGATTTCAAAATGATCTAACTGAAAATAGATAAATACAAACGATCTCAGTGGAATTGAGATGTTTCTCCAAAGAACATAATGCATGGCCAGTAAAATCACTAAGAGGGAAATGCAAATGAAAACCACAAGACGTCACTTCACACACGTTAGGATGGCTGGCGGTTACTTAAAACATGACAAAATACAAAATAAGCAAATGTTGGTAAGGAGGTAGAGAAATTGGAACTCTTGTGTACTGCTGGTGAGAATACAAAAAGTAGAATCACTATAGAAAATAGTACGGCAGTTTCTCAAAAAACTAAAAATATGGGGCACCTGGGTGGCTCAGTTGGTTAAACAACTGCCTTCGGCTCAGATCATGATCCTGGAGACCGGGGATCGAGCCCCACATTGGGCTCCCTGCTCGGTGGGAAGCCTGCTTCTCCCTCTCTCACTCCCCCTGCTTGTGTTCCCTCTCTAGCTGTGTTTCTCTCTGTCAAATAAATAAATAAAATCTTAAAAAAACAAAACTAAACTAAAAATACTATGACTGTATGATTCTATGCAATCTATATGTGAAAATTTAGGGATTCGGCCAGATGTTTGTACATTTGTGTTCATAGCAGCGTTATTCACAGGGAGCAGAAGATGGAAGCACCAAGCATCCACTGATAGATAAATGGATAGAGAAAATATGGTACATATAATACAATGAAATATTATTCCTCCTTAAAAAAGAGGGAAATTTTGGGGTGCCTGGGTGGCTCAGTCATTAAGCATCTGCATTTGGCTCAGGTCATGATCCTGTTTGAGTCCTACTATGGAGCCCCACATGGGGCTCCCTGCTCCACAGGACGCCTGCTTCTGCCTCTCTCACTCCCCCTGCTTGTGTTCCCTGTCCAGCTGTATTTCTCTCTGCCAAATAAATGAATGGAATCTTTAAAAAAAAAAGAAAAAGGAAATTTTGACATACCCCCAACATTCTGAACTTTGAAGACATTGATTATGATTTCACTTATATGTGGTCCTAGTACTTTACATACTCTAGACAGAAAGTAGAATGGTGGTTGCCTGGCGCTGGTGGGATAGCGGGAAATGGAGAATTATTACTTAATTATTACTTAATGGGTATGGAATTTCATTTTGGGGAGATGGGTGGTGGTGTGGGTTGCACAATAATGTGCTTATTGCCACTGAATTTTAAAATAGTCAAAAATATTTTTTAGGGGCGCCTGGGTGGCTCAGTGGTTAAGCCTCTGCCTTCGGCTCAGGTCATGATCCCGGAGACCCGGGATCGAGCCCGACATTGGGCTGCCTGCTCGTCGGGAAGCCTGCTTCTCCCTCTCTCACTCCAGCTGCTTGTGTTCCCTCTCTGGCTGTGTTTCTCTCTGTCAAAATAAATAAAATCTTTAAAAAAAATCCACATATCTATTGCTTACAAGAAATTCTATTTTTTTTTAAAGATTTTATTTATTTGACAGAGAAAAACACAGCCAGAGAGGGAACACAAGCAGGGGGAGTGAGAGAGGGAGAAGCAGGCTTCCTGCTGAGCAGGGAGCCTGACATGGGACTCGATCCCGGGTCTCCGGGATCATGACCTGAGCCGAAGGCAGTCGCTTAACCAACTGAGCCACCCAGGCGCCCCGAGATTCTATTTTTTTATATTTTTATTTGACAGAGAGAAACACAGCTAGAGAGGGAACACGAGCAGGGGGAGGAGAGAGGGAGAAGCAGGCTTCCCGCTGAGCAGGGAGCCTCATGTAGGGCTTGATCCTGGGACTCTGGGATCATGACCTGAGCTGAAGGCAGACAATTTATTTGTTTATATTTTTTAAAAAGAATTTACTTATTAGAGAAACAGAGAGAGAGAGAGAGAGAGAGAAGCACAAGCACGGGGAGCAGCAGGTAGAGGGAGAAAGCAGGCTCCTCATTGAGCAGGTAGCCTGATGCATCCCAGGATCCTGGGATCATGACCTGAGCTGAAGGCAGGCACCCAATGGACTGAGCTACCCAGACATCCCTACTGATTTATTTATTAAACAAATTAAAGATTTTATTTATTTATTTGACAGAGAGAAACACAACTAGAGAGGGAACACAAGCAGGGGGAGTGAGAGAGGGAGAAACAGGCTTTCTGCCGAGCAGGGAGCCCGCTGTAGGGCTCGATCCCGGAATCATGACCTGATCCAGGATCATGACCTGAGCCGAAGGCAGATGCCCAACGACTGAGCCACCCAGGTGCCCCATTTATTTATTTATTTATTTTTAAAGATTTTATTTATTTATTTGTCAGAGAAAGAGAGAGCATGAGCAGGGGGAGTGGCAGGCAGAGGGAAAGGGAGAAGCAGGCTCCCCGCCGAGCAAGGAGCCCAATGCAGGACTCCATCCTGGGACCCTGGGATCATGACCTGAGCCGAAGACAGGTGTTTAACCAACTGAGCCACCCAGGCATCCCAAGAGACTCAATTTAGACCCCAAGACACAAATAAGCTGAAAGTGAAAGGATGGGAAAACATATTCCATGCAACGAGTAACCAAAAGACAGCCAGGGTGGCTCTGCTAATATTGGACAAAATATATTTTATTCTATTCTATTTTATTTATTTATTTTTAAGGATTTGTTTAAGTAATCTCTACACCCAACATGGGGCTCAAACTCATGACCCCGAGATCAAGAGTCACATGCTCTACTGACTGAGCCAGACAAACGCCCCAAGACAAAATAGATGTTGAATCAAAAACTGTTACAAGAGATAAAGGAGGACATTAGATATTGAAAAAAGGGTCAGTATGATATAAACAATGACAGAAATGAAGGGAGAAATAGACACATCTGCAAGAAGAGTTGGAGACGTCAAGATTCTGCTTTCAATAATGGACAGAATATCCTCTACTGAAGGAAATAGAGGTTAGAAAACACTAGAAACCAACTAGCCCTAAAAGACATACAGAACACTCCTCCCATTGACAAAATATACACTGAACATTCTCCAGGACAGATCACATGTTAAGTCACAAACACAAATCTTAATAAATTAAAACACCTCTGAACAAAGGAAAAGTGCCCCAGATGGCTTTACTGATAAAGTTTACCAAAAATAAATAAGAGAATTAATACCAATCTTTCTCAAACTCTTGCAAAAAAAATAAAAAGAAGAGGAGGCGAACACTTTCTAACACATTCTATGAGGCCAGCCTTAACTTTATACCAAAGCCTTAAGAAAGGAGAAAATTCCTTAAGAAAACTCTAGACCAGGGCGCCTGGGTGGCTCAGTTGGTTAAGTGACTGCCTTCGGCTCAGGTCATGATCCTGGAGACCCGGGATCGAGCCCCACATCGGGCTCCCTACTCCGCAGGAAGCCTGCTTCTCCCTTTCTCACTCCCCCTGCTTGTGTTCTCCCTCTGGCTGTGTTTCTCTCTGTCAAATAAGTAAAATCTTAAAAAAAAAAAAGAAAAAAAGAAAAAAAAGAAAACTCTAGACCAATATTCCTTATGAATATAGATACAAAATTCTCAACAAAATACTAGTAAATCACATCCAATGGCCCATTAACAATGATTATACACAGTAACCAAGTGGGATTTATCTTAGGAATGCAAGGGTGAATTGCTAGGAAAATCAAAGTCAGCACATTTCCAGGGCAAAGGAAAACAACCACATGATCATCTCAATAGATGCAGAAAATCATCTGACAAAAACTCAGCATCCTTTCATGATAAAAATACTAAGCAAACTAAGAATAGGACAGGCTTTTGAGCAAATGGTGCTGGAACAATTGGATATCTGTATGCAAAAATTATCAACTTGAATCTATACTTTGCAACACATACAAAATTTACGGTGTGCGACTGTATTTCTGTAAAACTAGAGAATACAAACTAGTCTGTAATGACAGAAAGCAGCTTCATGTTTGCTTGGGGATAGAAGCATGATGGTTAGGAGAGAGGGACATGGAGGCACAAAGAAACTTTTGGGGGTGATAGGTCGGTCCACTGATTTGGTTGTGATTGTTTTATACGAGCACATATATCAAGACTTATCCAAGTGTGCATCTTGAATATGTGTAATTTACTGTATGTTAGTTATACCTCAATAAAGCCTCAAACAATATATGAATAAAGAATGCCTTAAAAATAATGGAATGCCCAGAGGGTTATCAGTGCGTATTTATTTTAGAAATGATTTAATGGAGTTAATGATGTGACTCAATGGACTGATGCCCAGGGACTGGGAAGGAGGAGACACAGAAAGAAAGAGGAACCAAGACTGTAGCAGAATATTATTGGCCACTGTCATTTTGCTCACGCTCAGCCTTGCCAGGTGGGCTCAAAGTCCCCCAACCCCACTGCTTGCTGCCATTTTGTGCCTTGCAGTCATTCATTCATCACCATGGAATCTCAGAGTCCCTAACTCCAAAATTAACTAATAATATTCACCTCACAAATAAGATTATTGTTGCTTGAAAGAAATAACATAAAAGAGGACGCCTGGGTGGCTCATTTGTTAAGCGTCTGCCTTTGGCTTGGGTGATGATCCCAGAGTTGGAGGATTGAGTCCCACATCAGGCTCCCTCCTCGGCGGGAAGCCTGCTTCTCCCTCTCTAACTCCCCCTGCTTGTGTTCCCTCTCTGGCTGTGTTTCTCTCTGTCAAATAAATAAAAATAAAATATTAAAAAAAGAAAGAACTTAAAAGGACTAAATATTAGGTAAATAATAAAAACACTCAGTGTAAGGGATTATTTCCTTTCCTTTTAATAGTGACAGTGCATTTCTTTCTCTTTTTCTTTTTAAATTTATTTATTTATTTTAGAGAAAGAGCAAGTGTGTGAGCCTAGGGAGGGACAGAGAGAGGGGAGAGACAATCCCCGGCAGACTCCTTGCTGGGTGTGGAGCCCACCGTGGGGCTTGATCTCACCACTCTGAGATCAAGACCCAAGCTGAAACCTAGAGTCCGGCCCTCAGCCACTGGGCCAGCTAGGTGCTCCTATTTCCTTCCTGATTGCAAAAAAAAAAAAAAAAGAAAAGAAAAGAAAAGAAAAAAGACAAAATTACCATTAAGACTTGGAGAATATACGACGTGACAGAGAAGGAAATAAAATTATTCATAATCCTAACTTCAGAGGGTGCTTCCTGCTAGATTTTGCTCCCACTGGCTCAAGAGATTTGGAGCTGACCTTTGCCAGTAGAGCGGGGTCAGCCTTGGCCCCCACTGCATTCTGGGATAAAGCCCAGTGGGACTGAGGCACAGAGGGTCCCCAGGCTGTCTGAGGAGCTGAGGTGTGGGGCCTGGGAACAAGGCTGTCTCTTGTTGTTTTGGGGGTTCCCTCCACTTCGGGGTTCGCACAGGTGCTGCGAGAAGTTCTGGCAGGAGGGCCCATCCCAACCTGGATGCCTCCATCCAGCCCTGAGCTTGCCTTGAGGTCCTCCGTGGCAGTTCCTCTGGGGCGGTTCTACCCCAGGGCCCTAAACTACAGAGGTGCCCTCCTTCACTTGGGTAATTCCTCTGTAAGGAACAGGAGGCTCACCCCGCTTCCACAGCCTGGCGGGGCCAAGGCCAGCAGGCGGGGGGCCCAGGAGGCTGTTCCCCATATCTGGAGGGGATAAGGGAGGAGGGACTAAGTGGGGCCTAAAATGCATTAGAAGGAAGGGGTGGCTGGAGGGAACTTTTTACTGGCCAGCTCCTCACAGCACCAGAGGCCTGATTTGCAAGGTATTTGCTTCCCTCCAGCTTTCCTTCACCTTCTGAACCTGACTCCCGCCCCAACCTATTTTTCCCTTGTTCTTGGTCTCCTCCAGGCTTCAGCTCCCTCAGCCACAGGGTGGGGAACAAAGTACCCACGTCTCAGGGTCTATGTGAAGGTCAGGGCCCTGTAGGCAGTAAGGCGTTCAAGGAATTGTTTGAAGTGATGGGAGAGTACTTTGTAAATGTAAACTGCTCAAATAATATCAGCTGTTCTCATCGGTCCACTCAACCTTCTCAGATCAAGTTCCCTACTAGTAAAACAAATTACCCTTGACTCCACCCCCCAATCTGCAAATCCCCCTAACTGTCTCAGTCTCAGACACAGCTCCCACAGAAGAGATCAATCTTCCATTAGGTCTTGCCCTAGGTCGGGGAAAGCTCCCAGGATCTTGGGTGGAGAGAGAAGGGAAAACTGGAACTGGGGGTTTCCTCCCCCAGAAGAGGCACCTTTCCCCTTTCTCCCCTCTAACCCACATTCTCAAGGCAGGAAGAGAAAGGTGGGGAGGGAGCCCTGGTGGGTGCTACACTGGTTGAACATCACCCTCATCCCAAAGGGAAGAGACTGTCAGATGCTCCTGCTCTAAACTTCTCCCCGTCTAGACTCCTTAAGGCAGGCCTGCGCTGGCTTCCTTCCCAGTTTGGGGGAAAGAAAAGGTGTGTGTGTGCAGCTGTCCAGAGTGCCGGGTAACCTTAGGGATACATTTCCTTGTGCTGGCTACATTCCCTAAATATCATCTGGTCCTTTGCTTCCTCCAACCCACATTTCCTAGGTAGCTGCTCTGCCCACTCATCTGGATAGCAAGAACAGAGAGGTAGTCTCCCTGCCTCAGAGGGTGCCTTTGGAATGAAAGCATGTACAGGAGTTCCACAACCCGGCCGAGGGGAGAGAATCTCCCAGATCTTTCTCAAAGGAGAGCATGGCACTTGGGAGCTGTGGACCAACGGGATGGTGTGTGGTGCATTTGGAGAACTGCAAGAAGCTCGAGATCAGGGGTAAAGAAGGGCAAGGTTGGGGGAAGGAAAAGAGCCTGCAGAGGTGGGCAGGGGCCAAATCACAAAAGATTTAGGGTGCTCATCTAAGGAGCTGGAATTCTACTCTGAAAGCTCTGGGTAGGAAGAGAATCAAAGCATGGCCAGGGACAACAATGCGAGAAGGGAGGAGTCAGATGAGAAGTCAGGTGAGAAGAAAATTGACCTTTGGGCTTTTCATTGTGGCAGTCACTGGCCATGGATGGGTGGCATGGGAGGCTCAGTGGAGGGGAGGCATGAGCCCATGGTATCTGGTTTTCTCTGGGTAGACGAAGCTCTTGCAAAGTGGGGTACAGGAATGAATGAATGAACTCAGGGATGGAATTAATTCTATAGGGAGGCTGCAGGGGAAGAAGATAGGGACCAGAAAGATAGGGGTAAATAATGGTACATGAGTGAGTAATGAAGTGATGAACAGGGGTTAGACTTGCCACTGGCTGGAGAGCGATTGGTGGCCGAAGCAGGGTAGCTATTTTTTAAAAAAGTTATCTTCAGGGTGCCTGGGTGGCTCAGTCAGGAAAGCGTGCGACTCTTGACCTCGGCGGTGTGAGTGTGTGATCCTGAGATCAAGACCCAAGTTGAAATCAAGAGTCAGCCTCTTAACTGACTGTGCCACTCAGGCGCACCAAGATTTTATTTTGAAATCATCTCTATATCCAGTGTGGGCGGGGCTCTAAAGTGACCAGGACAGAGCGCCTGCCGAGTGGGCTTGAGGGCAAGTTCTGGCAAGTTCTCCAGACCCCTCAGGTTTGACGACATAGTTTCTTCATTTATTACCTGTGAGACCTCAGATATGTTACTTAACTTCTGTACTTTAAAAGTTTTAGGACTCATTGTACACATTTGTGAACTTATTTTCACGTATGTTGTGAGGTGAGGGGCTAATTTTATTTTTTTTCCATTTGGCTAGTTGGTCGTCCCAACACCATTTACTGAGGAGCCCAGTCTCTCCCCACTCCAGTGCACGTTTCCTCTGGCTCTTAACGTATTCCCACATGTGCTTGGGTCCGCTCCTTGGCCCCCTGCTCTATTTTCTCTTTCATTTCTCTAGCACATCGTTTTAGGGACTCTCTTTCTATGAAGTCTTTTATTTTATGGCACCTGATTTCTTCTTCTTTCAGGTTTGTTTATTTATTTAAGTCATCTCTACATCCAGCGTGGGGCTCAAACTCACAACTCCGAGGTCGAGTTGCGCACTCTTCAGACTGAGCCAGCTGGGCACCCCCAATATTTATTAAGTCTTGATGCTGATAGAACACAAGACTTCCTTTGTGGTCCTCCTGTATTTTCTCTTGGAATGTCTCGAAATTATCTTTAGACATCCTTGGCACTTGACCCTATGATTTTTTCGAATTAGTCTGTCCAATTCCCTTCGAAAGCAGTCTGCTTCCCAAAGCCTCCGTTCTTGTTACCAGACAATGGTAATGATCACAGGTCCTGTGCACCGCGGCGAAGCAGAGACTAAATGTAAAGCTGTGAACACACTGCCTGGTGCTAAGGCCTGGAACACAGGGACCACTCGGTAGATAGTGGCATCGTCTTCCTCAAATGTCCAACCCAATGCAGTCACGGCTCTGTTTTAAAACCTTTGTTGGCTTCCCAGTCATGCAGAGTAAAGTTCAAATATCCTGCCAAGCCACGTGACCCCAGCTGACCTTTTCTGTGGCCCCTCCTGCCCTTCTCTCCGCCCTGCCCACTCTCAGTATCATGTTCTGGCCCCAGCAAACCTGCTATCACACGAGCCCAGTGCTGTGTCCTAGCCTGGCAATGCTGTTCCCTCCACAGTGTCCTATGTCCCTCCTGCATCCTCTGGGAAGGAGGCAGTCCCTCCCTCAGCCTTCTTTGGGTCGCACTTGTCCCTCTGCACTGTGATTGTCTCTGTTGTGACTTGGTGAGCCCAGCACAGCCCCCGGCCATCCCCGAGCAAGTGTCCGTTCCCAGCTACCACTAAACGATCACACAGCAATTTTCATGTCACACACATTCCTCCACTTATTTAACACTCACAGCAAACACAAGTGGACTTCTCCCCTGCTGAACAAGAGGGAACGGGGACGGTAATTTGTCCAAGATCACTGAGCCTGACAAACAGCTGAGCTGAGACCCGAACTGTGGTCTAATTAATTAGCGACGCTCACACCTTCTATTCTACCATGCAGCCTCTCAACATAGGACAGTCCTTCCTCCCTCTTCTGGCTCCCTTACTCTTTCCCACGCTCCTATGGTCCTTCCACTTGAGCTCTCTTCCTCATCCCCTCTCACCCCACTCCTGGTGGCTTACCTCCCCAGGGTGTCCTCTCTATTTCGTGCGATCTGTCACCCAGCCAGGTGCCTCTGTGAGGACAGTGTGTCCCGGGGTTCGCTGGTATTCAGGACATAGGACATGGAGCCACATGGCTACGGCCTTGGGCGCTGAGATGTTAGCTGGGTGTCACAAGACCTAGGAGAGAAAATAAACCTTTCACATCCCAAATGTGTCTGAAGCCAGAAAGCAGACAAGGCTGTGGCTTCTAACAACAGACCGTCTTGGGCACATGATCAGGTCTCTCGCGGTGAAGGGGGCCAGCCTGAGTGAGGCATGAGCAAGAATTGTGCGTGTTTTGTCTGGCTTGGACGCTTAGAGCTGCCATTCAGCCGAAAAAAGGGCGTCGGCATCGCAAGGTGCCTTCCAGCAGCATCACGGCCAAGCTGGGGGCCTCTGGGCTGATTTCCTCTCTTCATCCATACTCCAAGTTTTGGGAACACTTTAGACCTCTCTCTCTGTGGCCACAAGTCCTATAGGCTACTGGAAGCCAGGGCTGCAGCAAGATAACCCTAGAGCCTGCAGTGACCCTCTGAGTTCGACGAGGGAACAAAGAACACGTAGTAAATGTGATGGGTATGGGACCCCTGCACAATGGCCTGTCCTCATCAGACACGGGCGAGTGGAGAGTTCTGGGAACCCCAGATCCCAATTAGGGATGGCCATCTGGTAGTTTCCTAAGTATAGCCCATTGCTTGTGTCAGTGTTCATAAGCTCACTGCCTCATTATGCACACTGAATCTGGCAAAAGAAAGAATCCTTTGATAAAGAAGGGTGGGGATCATCGCAGGATGGACAAAGGAGGCCGGATCAGAGTTCAGGGGAAAAGGGCGCCCTGACCAGCTGCTAGGGCATCCGCCCTGTGGTGGATCGAAGTCATCAGGTTACTATTGTTTAGCAACCAACTTATTTGGTTGCTATATTTTGGCTACTCACACAGATAGCCAGCGCACTAGGCAGGTGAACTTGGTCTGACACTTGTCATCATACAAGAGAGCCAACTGTCATTCAGCCACATCCATCTTGGTTTTATGAGTTAGGTTCATGGGAGTCTCATCCTGATCGTGACCCTGAGGGGACAGTGACTCCATCAAGTTTGCTGACTTACCAAAACTTGGCCAGCGGTGATGCCAGCAGACCCAGGAAGGCCAGACTGCCTCAGTGGATGGCCATGTTTATCTGACTGTGATACAGAGTTTTTCCTGCTTCCATGTCCCTCTCTTCATCCCTGGGTTCATTCGGACATCTCAGGCGCGGGGGTATCACATGCTTCCAAACCATTCCTCTCCAACCTTTCCCGCTGCCTCCTCCTCAAACACAGCTGCTATTACAGGACTACCCTTCCCTTGCTCAGGAGGGCTTCACATGTATGAAGCTCAACTCCCAGGTCACTCAGGGCCACTCTCTCCCTCCGATGGCGATCTGCTTGTCCTCCTATGCCTGCGAGTCCCATCACTACCCATCTTCAAAACCCTGCCCTCCAGCAGCCCTGACCAAAGTCACTGGAAAGGATGGGATACAAGGCTTCCTGACCCTCCCATGCCCACTTCTTGTTCCCATGTGGGAAAGCAACGTTTGGCTGTCCTGAATGTGGCTCACCTCTGTCCGTCTCGTGTCCCTCCGGGCTGTGAGAAAAGCCTCGCTGGCTTAGTGGGGGGCAGGCCCTCTTGTCGACGGGTGCTGGCAATGCACCTATGTCTCCCCAGGCACCCGGCAGCAGTCTCTCACTGCCTGCTATGGGGCTTCTCCAATTCACTTCACACTTAAACTCCCTGACCAGCAGTCTGTCCACCGGGCCATCCTTGACCTACCTCGAGGACAACTCTCAAGACCTCAGCAGACTGTGGGGGTAAAATCAAAATATGACGTGAAGGAGTCAAGGAAAACCTTAAGAAAGAAGAGACCAGACACTAAGCAGGGGTGTGTGTGAAATACTGGTTTTTATTGGTTGGCACAAGATTACAACCTACAGTGTCAATGTCCTTCCCTCCCACACAGCTCCAATGGAAGGAAACCGATCAACACAAAGAAAGGAACAGCACGCTCACAGGATTAAGCATTTGTTTTTACAAAAAGGAGTGGGCTACGGGGATGGTGGAACTTCAGGGGAAGTACCGAAGCTGTATCCAGACGACAGGGGAGGGGTCTGTCCTCTGTCGCGGGCACCACAGAAGCTGACACCTTAGTAAAGGAGAATCGTTACAGGTGACTGGCCTGCTATTGAAGGGGGCGGGGGAGTGGGACTCACACCAGTTGTGCACCTGTCTCAGACCCAAACCTGGGCTGGATGAACCTCGTTTCCTTTTCTTTTCAGCCCTTCTTCCCAACCCAACTGTACCTACAGGAAAGAGGCATGAAGAAAAGTCTAAAAACACTGTCCTTGAGAAGAGGAAACAAGAAAATTCAGTTTCTGCTGCCTTCTCTGAAGTTCCACTCTCCTGTTCCAAAGGGCACTGTGTAGGTCTTCCTACGAATGCTTGAAGATACTGGGGAAGGGGCCAGGCCTGGCCCAAGTGGGGAGGAAGGAAAACTGGAACCTTCCATGTGATACCAAGCAAGGCGGTTTTGGAAACAAACAAAAAATGGAAAAGACCACGCACCCATGGCTTGGAAGCTCCAAACTCCTGGAGTGTATTTGGGTAAGGGTACGCGTGATGTTTCAAACCCCAGTTTCATAGTGTAGCGTCAGGTCCCAAGAGGTAAAAGGACCATAACTAACTTGTCCTCCCATACAAGCGCGGTTCCACAATCTCCTGTTTGTTGTGCTCACTGGGGTCATTTCTGCTGGCTCTCCAAGGATGTGAGTACTCAGCCCGCTGGATGTTCCACTTTCTACCCTTTCTGTTAAGCAGGAGGCACACTGCCCACGAAGGCAATACACACATTCATTCTGTAGACTGGTCACCGAAGGACTTGGTGACCTAATGACGGGAAGCCTAAGTTATTTGTTTTTCCGGGGGGGGGGGTTGTGTTAGGGGGCCCTGGCGGACGGGGGTGGACAGCAGCAGACTTCCAGTGGGATCAGGATGGTCTAGGTTGAGCATGTGCAATCCCCCAGGGCATTGGTCCCTGGGGGCATGGGCTCCTGGCTCTCATCTCAGTTCTGGAGACATTACTGGACTTGACCTTTTAAGACTCAGCTAAAATGTATGTGCAAGAGGGACAAGTGGATAAAACTCAAAACATCTTGGCTACTTGCCTCAATTTAAGGGGTTCCCCGGAAATACCTGTCCAACTTGGCCAAAGGGAGACTGCATCTGGACCATACACTTACAAAAGGGGAGGCAGCACATCTAGTTCATCTGTTTTAGAACTGGAATGGTCCCAGGGAATTTCACCTTTTTGGATGCTGATGGTAGGTGAATGGTGTGGAGGGCATCACGGTGAGGAAACCCCTTAAAAAACCCTCAGACTGTCTGGAGGCCACATCTTGCAGCTGAACAAACAGGGGCTGGGGCCTTGCCACCTCCTCAGAGCTCGTCCCCTACCAAGGTCACTGGAGAGGAGGGGAGGAAAGGTCCCTGCAACAAAGGCGGGGCTGGCCAGAGCAGTTTCAAGATGCTGCTAACAGGCTTCTGTGCCCTCCCGCTGAGACACCTGGCTAGGCCAGAGGCACTTGCTTTACTTTAACAACAGCTCCCAACATCCTCAAATGCTCCCGACTTCCTTAAGCACCCAGCACACCGACAGCTATCTTTCCTAAGGCCAACTAAATGTTACTTAGTCTAACCATCTGCCTTTTCTTGGAGAATAAATGAGCTTAAAGGTTTTCAAACCATGAAACAATAAAAACAGACCTGATGTGTACAAAACTGCACTACATACTGTTAACAGAGTGGACCAACTGTTTTTCTAACCACTAAATACAACACCATGCTGCTGGGCCCTGGACTCAAGCACCTGTGCCCGGAGCACCGTATCTATGTCCAACCACAGGTAGGAGAGAAAGGGGGAGCTTCTCGGAGGCTAAACAGAACACCTGAAGCCAATAAGATTCTGGAGAGGGGGGTCCCCTTGGATTCTGAGTAAAAAGTGCACGAGCCATGTGAAAAGTGGCAAAAGAGAAGGTTTGAGTCTGCGTGCTGTGGCTTCAATGTCTGCCATTGCCTTCAGAGTTCCTTCATGTACGTGGGAGGAACACAAGCCACCTGCCTGCTGAGCAAAGGCGCTTGAAGTCCTCCCCCCCTATTTCAAACCTAACTTCAGATCTGTTTCCTGTGGAGGCTCTAGGTAGGACCGACCTTTCTGGTTCGTGGGTGTCTTGATCATCAGCCTCCACCTTCTGGGACGTCGGTCGCATCTGTTACGTCGTGGCACTCGGGAAACCATAACTAGAGGTCTCCTTTGGATCTGTTAGGGACAAATCTTCTCCACAACAAACAGAGGTTAAAGACCAAGGTTTAACCCTGAAAAGCTTCTCCCCCCCGCATGATGGGACAATAAAGAGGGTGACAGTGGCTACGGGGAGTCACTGCTGCTTTAGTTTACTATTTTCAAGTTGGCATAAAAGTGCTCAGAAGGACAGGTTCATATGGGTGATTACTTCCCCTAGGGATTTAGAGGCAATCTCCCTGAAAAATGATTTCCTGAAGGTGCCACTTCACCCCATACTAGGGACAGGGAAAAGTATGGTTTCAAGGCCAGCAGTGGGATTTAGGTATCTTGCTTTTACCCCCAAGGAGGTCCAAGGACTTACAGTTTTGACCGAAAAGTCTGATTGGGCCCTGGGGCCCAGAACAATTTTACTGTATTGTTGAATTGTTCTCTGAAAGATACACCCCACAGATATCGTCCACAGGCTGTAAGCCATTTAGCAGGTGATTGTTCCAGAACCAGAACTGAGGTCTCCTCTCAATGAAGCCAGTCTTCCTGTCTGGCTGGCTGCAGAGGGTGTGGAAGGACGCGCACACATCAAAATGGCGAGGAATCTGGAAAATGACAAGGCTGCTGCCCTGGGATCTTTTAAAGCTGATCTCCAGGTTTTAGATGCCTTTTTTGGTGTCCTAGGGACCTCTGTGCAGGGTTAAGAACTGAGAATGTAAACCGAAGGAAACCTAGAGTTAATTATTAAACAACTGGTTGCTGGAGGAACAAAAGCAATGCCTGTCCACTTTTTAGATATTAATCTTGCTATTTCGGCCAAAGGCACTTTCTTCTCCAGCAGAATCCCTCTTGGCATAAATTCTGAGTTGATGTGGCTTCCCTGTGAGCTCCCCTTCAAGTGGATCATCTCATTTTTTCAGACAACTAAAGCTCCCCCAATCTTCACTATAAATAAAGCTTCCGGGGAGAGACATGCGTTTTTTACTCAGAAAGCTCCACACTGCAGATTCACAAGATCATGGGACTACAGCCGCAGCTCAAGCAGTGGGGTCCAAACCCTCACCAAATGGCATTCTTTCTTCCTCTTTTTATTTACTCATTTTTAAGGGGACTAGGAGGACGAACTGTTTGATGAATCTGAGGGTGAGAGGTATCATTTTCTCGGATGTTCTCATCAGGCTTCTCACAACCCTGAAAGGTGACCACGGCAAAAATGTGGTCAAAAGTGAAGCTGCTTTTGATGCGGAAGCAGAAGGGGTGGGCCTCCAAATGAGAGTCTGCCTAAAATCTCCAGGTTCCCAGAGCCTGTGGTCGCCCCAAGTCACCTAATCAACAGACAACAGTGGCCTTTATGGACTGGAGCCAATGCTTCCCAATTTACTTCCTGAAAATCTCAAACGTCTACTTTGGGTGACCATCTAAAGTGACATGGAACACAGCTTTTCCGGGATGGTGAAGCCTGAGTTGCGAGGCTCACCCTGGAGAACAAAGGCTGACCCTAGGCTGCTTTCCCACCTCCTCCAAGTGGGATGGGTGCCGGGATGGAGCCTGGCTGAGGTCACACACACTGGCAGCTGCACCGCCTGGAAGCCAGCCCCCACCCCTGGCCTTGTGGAAACAGTTCCATCCCAGCAGGCTTGGAAGGAACGGCTGTCACTTCAGCTGGGCGGTGTGATGTGTGTCGCTTCAGGTCTGACCTCTTTTAGAGTTTCAAGAATAAGAACCATAAGAGCTGCTGCATTATATAATCACCGTTAGATAATCTCCTCACCCCGGAGCCTCTTGAGCTAACATGTCTTCTATTTGTTATAAAGATGTGAGTTGATTTTCTGAAATGCAGAAGGGACCAGGATGAGGCTTGAGTATCAATGATGGCTAATCCTCATTTCCTTTAAAGCAAAAATTCAGCCCATGACAATGTCTCCAGATATTTCTTCTAATTCTAAATTTTCTCTCAACTAGGCTGGACTTCGAGAACACTCCAGAAATACTAAAAATTACACAGTCATGGCAAAGATCGCACTGTGGTTGTTAAATCCTTTTTGTGAACCAAAAGAAATGCGGCTCAGGCTAAGCTGTTTTAAAAGAAGATCAGGTGGGGAGCCCCACGGAGGCACTCTCCCAGCACTAGGTGAAGGATGAGCCTGCACAGCACGTTGTGAGATTACTCTTTTGGTTACATAGGTTCTGGCAGGGAGGGGGGCTCCAGCGAGCACTGTATGTGGGCAAGAGAAAGAGGAAGGAGGAAGAATGGTTTTCTGTGGATGTTTTATTCTGCTTTTTGAAACAAAAGGTGATTTTTTTCTTCTTCTGAGCAAGTCTAAGAGACCTTACATGGACTGACTCCTAACATTAAAACAGAAATTATGGGTCACCAAGGAACTTGACTATGTAGCAATGCATTTACAGAACTGCTGCAAAAGCCTCCTGGGGAGTGGGGTGGGGAGGCTGTGACCTGCTCTGCCCCCAGAGGCTGCGAGAGGCCTTCGGGTAGAAATCCTGCAGGCAGCCACCTTCCAGACCTTCCACGGCCTCACAGTGGGTGCTCCTCCCACGCTCTGATCCCTCCAGATGGCCTCAGCTCAGACTCAGCAGTGGGGGAGCCCTCTCTACGTGGGGCGGATGGGGCAGCAGACACTTGTAAAAACAAAACTGTCAATTCATTAACTTTTCTATCCTGCCAGGTTTGCTACGAGAAAAATCAGGACTCTTGTTTCATGGGCTGCATCATTCTGGAAGGCTACAAAAACTCGAACACAGCTGGCTCCCGGTAGCCCTTTTCTGGCGCACACACGAGTGCGCGCTCTCGCTCTCGCGCGCGCTCTCTCTCTCTCTCTCTCTCTCACACACACACACACACACACACACACACAGTCCTGGTCCAAAAAAATGCCTTGACCTCACTGATGCTTCCCCAGGGGCTGCAAATGGATAAACTAAAAATAAAGTTAATTTTAAAATCTCTGATGCTTTCCTATCGTGAGCACGGTGGACTGTGATGGACACCCTAGTAATAAACCAGAATCAAGGACGGGCAAGTTCACTGTGAGACTTTATATCTATGCCACACATAGCAACCTGTTTGTGTCGAGCCTGAATAAGGTGAGTACCTGCAGAATTCACGGCAAAGCAGTGTCCGGGAAAGCCTCTGCCAGTGGGATCATTTGTGTGCTTTCTTCTGTTTCTCCTTGCTTTCTCTGGGGAGGAGTAACGGCCACTGCAACTGCGGGTCTGAGTCATCTATCGCAGAAGCGCTCCACACACCAGTGAAGACGGCCGTGGTGTCCATGGTGCCGGGGACAGAGGAACACCAATCCTCACTCGTCAGGATCCCAATGCGACAGAAAACAGCACCAGTTTCAACAGTTCTGCTGTTGGACAAAGCCTCTTTTGTCAGTTAAGAAAGCATCAGCACAATCTCCCCAGTTCACTGCAATAGGATCCATTCATGTCATTGAAAGATACCTCTTGGCACATGGCACAGTTCACTTTTCTGACCCCAAGACGCCAACATCAGTCCAAACTTGGCTCAGCAGGGTACTGTGTTGTGACGCTAGCCCAGTAAAAACATCTTTAGATCATGAGAAAATGCACAAATTACTACTAAACATCGCAGTTCTCTTTTCAGGAGTCCTGCCTATTTCCCTGCAAAGTACTTTTAATACATATGGTAAAGGTAGAATTTAGTTGGAAGAATGTGTTCTTTGGAGTGCACTGAGTGCTTGGTTGAATCTATTACATCTTCTCCTTTACTTCTATGGACAGAAACTCGGACTGCGCTCCATTAGGCAACAAGCAGCAGTATGTTTGTTTTTGAAGGGGACATGCGAACAGCCAGTTGGTATTTAGACTCAAACCCTGTGGTGCTGTTTCTGTCCACTGGGACCCTTACTTAGGGACAGAAGGCCTTTCCCAGAGGTAGGACAGTATTCTAAGCAAACTGTGAGCACTCCTTGGTGGTCCGTGTCTCAAGACTGGGAGAGAAGATACAAATTGAGAGCAGACGGTGAAATTTAAAGTTCATCAAAAGATGTCCCCTCAAAATGTTGAACACTGAATGACACAGACCTTTATCTCTTATGTGTATGTATATATACATCTCTTTTAGTGGGAGGGAAGAGCAAAAGCTTTTCAAAGGTTGAGTATTTATTAGAATTTTTAATAAAGACTACGATTTTCATTTCACATCCTGGCTACGTTTTGACAAAGGAGACGCCACTAAGAGCACGTCCTAAGCCAGGGATTGACAGTGTCCCTCCCCCTGGACCCACTCCTACATCTCAAGACCCTGCTCTGCTTACTTCTCAACTAAACAACACAACTGGCAAATGAAGCCAGCATGAAGCCTGTATCAAAAACCAACTAAGTTCACAGAGAGCCGATGCACGATGATGTTGTTCTAGTCAACAGTCTCCCATATCACTTCCCTGGCAGAAGATGGACCTTTTGTGTCCCAGCGGGAGACACACTGACTATTTCTGAGCACACTAAGGCGCAATGCTCAGTGCTGTCACATTGCGAAGATAAGCAGACGCCTGAATTATCCTCCCATGTACTTTTTGGGAACTTAACATGGTCACCTGGGGGGGCTACACCTGCACGGGCCCGGGCCAGCAGATGCTTCCACACAAGGACAACACCCAGCTCAGCACGGTGGAAGGCCTGAATATATAAGGGGAGAGGCCACTGTCGGTGGTGAGTAGCAATACAGAAAATACTCCAACCCTCAGGACAGAAACAGTGCTTGATGCTCCAGTTTTTTTAGACAGCATTCCCAAGAATCCAGTTCAAATCCCTACTGTCAACATGTAGGGAGGACTTCAATTTCTATCATTGTTTCTCCAGGTCTGAGCTGAGGCCATTTGCTCCTGGCTCAGTAAAAGAAAAGAAAATAGGCTTCTTCCCATGTCTTTCTTGGCAATGGAAACACAGCTTTGAGAAGGCCATAAGTCCTGGGAGTGCTACGAAGGTGGCTGAACTCTTTCTGTACCCTATGTAACAACAGTCAGTGACTGGGGAAAAGGGAGAGGACAGGGACACTTATCTAGCCACTAGCATCAAAAACAAAAAAGGAAATTAACTGCGAGGCTCTCCATTTCAGAAACACCCCAAATTTAAAAAACAAAACCTTGAAAAATTAAACAGTTAAATTCCTCTTCTAAAAGTCATTTATTTACATATTATATGAGCAGTATATAATGTGTAGATAAATGTACCCTGCAGGGGAAGTGACCGACCTCCTGGACTGAACAGCACATTAGAGGACAAATTCTTGAAAGGTTTCATCTCATATTGGTATCTTTTAATAAAAAAAAAATTAAAAATCAAAGAAAAAAACGTCTGGCCAGGGCTAGGGTGAGACAGACAGGAACACTTCAGAATCCAAGGTAGAGGGAAGGCTAGCTGTCTCTCTAGACAATTGTAGAGGTGTGAAAAGGGAGGGACCGATCATGCACAAAAGTACTTACAAATTACATACCCACCCCCCACCCCCTCCATAAAAAGAGAAGAAAAAGCCCATCACTTAACACCAAACAGCAACACCATCAAAAACCCTTTCTCTGCTGCCCATCATGCCTTATTTGGAGAGGTGAAAAGAGCAAGGGAGGGAAGATCTGCACTCCAGTCTAGTTTCCAATTTCCATTCCTCTTATGCGAAGTCTTCAGTCATCTGATGCCTGGCATGGAGCTCTGGGAAGAAACCGAGTACGTGGTGGCCACGAGCGGGGTGCCATTGTTGGCCGAGCAGCCTTGCCTCAACGTCTCAAAATATGACGCCTGCACCGGCTTGTGATACTGCAGCACTTTGATGGCATCTTCTATTTTAAACCATTCCCTCTTCCTTCCTGTGGGGGCAGAGAGAAGAAGAAATGAGGACTTGAAGCGGCTGCAGGTTTCTGATCTTCAACTTGGGAGGAAGGGTCAATGAAAACAGAAAAGCAAAGATTATCAAGACTTTAAAACTGTGCATTATAAAGGTATTTTTCCTCCTTTTCTTTCCTTATGAGAGTATATGCTTCAACTACCTTACAGATGTCTGATGCAGAAGATAGGGAAGCCATCTGGGAGGTGAACTGTGTGAAACCCACCCTCCAGGGAGAACCACTGCTTCGGGACTCCTCTTGCGTTCCTGGGCCTCTGGGCCTCGGCCAGCTTGCTTGTACTCTTCTGAAGCCCAGCCGGCACCCTCATCTTTTGCACAGATCAACATGAGCGGCAGCTTCCGGAACTGCAGGGCTGACTACCTTATAATCAGTTACTTATTTCAGGACTTTAAGAATTATATATCCATAGATCACAAAATATTTTTAAAAGTAACATCATCCTTATTAACTTCTCAGTCCGTTTTCTTACTTTTTTCTCAAATATGTTTTAAAATCCTTTATTTTTTCTCTTATAATAAAAGATCATTGCTCAACATTAGGAAAATGGAATAAAGTACAAAGACTACAACTACCCCCAACATGAGAAACCAGAAATGACTACCCTCGATATCTTCGTGTCTTTTCTTTTCTTTCATCATATTTGAAAAAGACACTGCACTGAACAACTATAACTGGGACCAAGCTCTCAGATGCTCTGAGTCTTGAGCAGCTCTAGTAAGAGTGCTGTGGTTAGACACCCAGATGCTGGAGCTAACATGCTGGCTTCCGATCACATCACTGGCTCTAATGAACTGTCAGTCTGGGGCAAGTTACTGACCGAGATACTGAGCTATGCCCCATCTTCCTCATCTGTAGAGATAATAAGTAGTACCTATCTCACAAGTCTGTTGTGAGGATTTTATTTTATTTTTTAAGATTTTATCTATTTGACAGAGAGAGATACAATGAGAGAGGGACACAAATAAGGGGAGTGGGACAGGTTGAGCAGGGAGGCCGATGCAGGGTGCAATCCCAGGACCCTGGGATCATGACCTGAGCCAAAGGCAGACGTTTAACGACTGAGCCACGCAGGTGCCTCAGTTGTGAGGATTAATATGTAAGATATCTGAATGATACCTGGCACATAGTACATGCTGTAAGAGTTTGCTTATTAGTATTATTGTCATTATTGCTTTTTTTTTAACTTCACACTGTTTCTTAAGCACTCATCTACGGGAAAAAAAAATGCGCAGCACCTAGATGGCTCAGGCAGTAGAGTGCCTGAATCTTGATTTTGGCTCAGGTCACAATCTCAGGGTTGTAAGATCGAGCCCCAGGTCTGGGCTCTGTGCTGGGCATGGAGCCTGCCTAGGATTTTCTCTCTTCCCCTCTCACTAACCCCCCACCCCCAGCACTCTCACTCTTCAAAAAACACCTTTATGTGTTTTTTTCTTTCTTTAAACTTCCCAGAAGAGGCCTAGAACTGAGATTATAAGAATAAAACATTTGATCTCTAAAGGCCTCGTGTTATAAAATCCCAAACTGCTTTTCAGAAGAGCCAACCCACTCCCCAGCCCTGCTTGTGTGTGCTGGAATGTCGTTCTCACCACGCCCCCCCCCCCCCCCCCCCCCAGTCAGCAACGCTACCTTTCCGAACTCTGTCACTGCCAATTCCTTAGGTTTCCAAGACCTTATTTTTGTTTTTGTTTCAAATTCCTATTTTAATGTAGCTCTAATTAGTGTAATTAGTCCATACCCTGCCTTTTTATTCACTGACACCGATTCACAAGTCCTTTGCCATGGGGTATTAGCTTTCAGAGGTCTGTGTTTAACAGCTGTGCAACATTCCATCAGACCTATAGTACCTCAGCTCACTTAGCCTTCACTGAGGCGTACGTTTAAAAGCCAATTTCCACCAGAAAAAGGCTCATTTGCAGGACGGCTCATAGGCTTATTCTCCATATTTTCGGTTATTTCAATATTTCAACTCTCGGAAGTAGTATGAGTTGAAAGGCTTATTGGGTATTAATACTGCAATGGTACCTTGAAAATTCTTATCACACATGTGTGACTCCGGCCTGACAGAGTGCTCTGAGGACAGGGCCATGCCACACTCATCCCCGTCTCCTTGTAAGCCCTAGCACTGGCTGTCAAGGAGGCTATTTTTAATAACCCCCTACTGAATTTATTGACTTAAGCATATTGCATTCTTACCAGATACAAAGCCGTTAAAAGCCGAAGGGCCATGAAATGCCCAGATCAGCGGTGTGAGGGGCATGGTGGCAAAGCTCATAAGCACAATAAAGGGAGAGGTTTCAGCAACTGGATTTTATCCGTCTGCCGATTTATAACCGGTTTTTAAATTAATATTATACTTTTCTAGAATATAGTTTCCTTCAGAGGCAAAAGATTAAGCCATGAACAATTAAATCACCTGAGTTCTTAGTTCCAAAGGCACACACCCAGCAGTGATCTGAGACAGCAAAGAGAGGGGCCCAGAGGGGAATATGGATGAAACTGGAAACTGCTCCCACTACTCTGCATATACGAAGAGACTCTGGCGGGAGCAGCTCACCTCTCCAAACCAGCATCTTCCTCCAACAGTATGAATAAGCATCCCAAGGAACGGCCGTGGTCTTGCTCCCAGCTCGGGGGCTGTGGCCAGCAGTGGCCCTAGCACCGTGGGGGGGGCGGTCACTGTCTACTTGGAGGGTGCAGTTTGGCTTTAGGAACCACATTTCTTTCTTTTTCTTTTTCACTTTTTTTAAAAAGATTTTATTCATTTATTTGACAGAGAGAAGCACAGCTAGAGAGGGAACACAAGCAGGGGGAAGCAGGGGGAGTGAGAGAGGGAGAAGCAGGCTTCCTGCTGAGCAGAGAGCCCGATGTGGGCCTCGATCCCGGTTCTCCGGGATCATGACCTGAGCTGAAGGCAGTCGCTTAACCAACTGAACCACCCAGGCACCCCAGAAACCACATTTCTTATTTTTATGAGAAAATTTTATTTTTTTTGTTTTTATTTTTATGTGCCATGTTTCTGCTGGTTGACCAGCTACCCACCTTTAGCTTCCTTTTGAACATTTCAAAACACTATGTTCAGAAGTTCAAAACGGAGATGCTTGTTGCAATGAATGTAGCCGTCTATGGCTTCCTTCGTCAGGCTTGTTTCTAGGTCTGGGTGTGACAAGGGCCCGTGGTGGGGAGAATTGTGGAGGCTATCTGGGGACAACTTACCAATGTTAACTGAATCTTCCCAGTCTTCTAGCACTTCTGTGACAATGAGCACATAGACGTATGTTCTGTGCTTCCTCTCCTGGTTCTGAAGGGCAAAGAGAGAAGGACAAAGGAAGAGCTTTCCCTTAGAGAGCTGAGATTACTTAAGTGAAACACACTCTTAGCCATATGTCCAGAGAGCTCAGACATAAGCATTCCTTTTACTTTTAATCATCCTACAGCCATACACGGACTAGCGCCAGATGGCCTATTTAAAACATGCCGCACTTGCATTTAAGGTTGTGCTCTTTGGCTGGCCTTCTAAAGCCCCAGCCTTAATCTCTTTTTTCATTCCCTTTCCCCTAAGTACAACTTCACAGGAAGGCTGTGAGAAGGAAGTTTGTGACCTCTCAAGAAACATGACTCCTGAGAACACAAGAAAGAGAAGAGGCTGTGGGTGGGTGGGGGTTCATCCGTGCAAGCACGTCTCCCCTTCTCCTACTAACTTTGCTCATCTTTATTTCCCCATTTCTCGCTTCCTTCCACTTTCTTCCAAACCTCTACCCAGGCTCTTAGCTTGTTCCTTCCACTTTTGCTATTGCTACTTGATCTTTTTCCTTCAGTCTTCTCTAAACTTTCCCTCCTCGAAACCTCGGGAGAAGAGGAAGAGAGGTAGGGATGGGATAAACATACAGGCATGTCCTGTTGGACCGTGAGTCACAGACACTGCCTTTGCTATAAATGGAAGGTCTGTGGCAACGCTGTGGCAAGCAAGTCTGCCAATGTCATCTTCCTAATGGCATTTGCTCACTTCGCTGTCAATTCGGTAATCTCGCAGTATTTCAAACTTTTTCATTATTTTATGTTTATGGTGATCTGTGATCAGTAATTGTTGATGATACTACTGTTAGGGTACCACCAAGGACGCCCATATATAAGACAGTGAACTTAATTCCACTGACTGGCCATTCCTGTCTCTCCCTGTCATTCTCCCTATTCCCTGCGACACAACACAATTAAGAATAGGCCAGTGAGGGGTGCCTGTGTAGCCCAGTTGGTTAAGTGTCTGCCTTTGGCTCAGGTCATAGTCTCTGGGCCCTGGGATTGAGCCCCTCTGTGGGCTCCTTGCTCAGCGGGGAGTCTGTTTCTCCCTTTCCCTCTGCCTGCTGCTCCCCCTGCTCGCGCTCCTCTATCTCTCTAATAAATAAATGAAATCTTAAAGAGTTGCGTATCTCTTACTCTCTCTTTAAATCAAAAGCCAGCAATGATTAAGCTTAATGAGGAAGGCATGCTGAAAGCCAAGCAGGCTGAAAGCTAGGGCTCTTGCACCAGTTAGCCAAGACGTGAATGCAAAGGAAAAGTTCTTGGAAGAAATCAAGCGTTACTCCAGTGAACGCACGCATGACAAGAAAGCTAAACAGCCTTACTGCTGATATGGAGAAGCTCTGAATGACCTGGACAGAAGATCAAGCTAGTCACAACCTTCCCTTAAGCCAAAGCCTGACCCAGAGCAAGGCCCTCGCTCTTTTCAATCTGGGAAGGCCGAGAGAGGTGGGAAAGCCGCAGGAGAAGAGTCTGAAGCTAGCAGAGGTGGGTTCACAAGGGTTAAGGAAAGAAGGCGTCTCTGGAACAGAAAGTGCAAGGGGAAGCAGCAGGTGCTGGTGGAGCTGTAGCGAGTTCCACAGGAGATCCAGCTCTGATCACTCAGGATGGGGCTGCACTAGACAACAGCTTTTTGGTGTGGACGAAACAGCCTTCTATCAGAAGAAGATGCCATCTACGACTTCCATAGTTAGAAAGGTCAATGCCTGGCTTCAAAGGACAGAGTGACTCTGGGCAGGGGTAGCTGGTGACTTCAAGCTGAAGCCGGTGCTCAGTGGCCATTCTGAAAAGCCTAGGGTCCTCAAGAATTAAGCTCAATCGGCTCTGCCTGTGTTCTTGTAAATGGAACAAAGCGTAGAAAAGAGCACATCTGTTTCCAACTGAGTATTTATTTAAGGCTCGCTGCTGAGACCTCCTCCTCAGAAGAAAAGATTCCTTTCAAAACAAATAATACTTATATGTTAATAAATAAATAGCCAAAAAAAAATAGAAATAAAGACTGCTCATTGACACAGTCCCTGGTCACCCAAAGGCTCTGACAGAGATGGACAACGAGATGAATGTTTTCACACTGGCTAACACAACCTCCATTCCACAGACCATGGATCAAGGAGTCATTTCAACTTGCAAGTCTTACTACTAAAAAGGCCAGATCTGCTGCAGAGAGTGATTCCTCTGGTGGATCTGGGCAAAGTAAACTGGAAACCCTCTGGAAAGGATTCACTTTTCCAGATGCCATAAAGAACAGTGGTGATTCATGGAAAAAGGAAAAAAAAATACCAATACGAAGAGGAGTTTTGGAAGAAGTTGACTCCACCCCCTACGAAGGACTTTGAGAGTTGGAAGACTTGAGTGGAGGAAGAAACTGCAGATGCGGTAGAGACAGCACGAGAACTAGAAATGAGTGGAGCCTGCAGTCAGTTAAGCGTCCAACTCTTGGTTTCAACTCAGGTCATGATCTCTGGGTTGTGAGATCAAGCCCTGCATGGCTTCATGCTCAGCTAGTCTGCTTAAAATTCTCTCCCTCGCCCTCTCTCTCTCCACTCACACTGTGCTTGTGCTCTCTACAAAAAAAAGGAAAAAAGAAAAAGGAAGAAAAAAAAAGAAGTGGCGCCTGAAGATAGGACTGAATTGCTACAATCTCATGATAAAACTTGAAGAGATGGGGCGCCTGCGTGGCTCACTTGGTTAAGCCACTGCCTTCAGCTGTCATGATCCTAGAGTCCTGGGATCAAGTCCCGCATTGGGCTCCCAACTCTGCAGGGAGTCTGCTTCTCCCTCTGACCTTCTCCCCTCTCATGCTCTCTCTCACTCCCTCTCTCTCTCAAATAAATAAATATTTAAAAAAAAAAACTGAAGAGATGAGGAGCTGCTTCTTATGAATGAGCATATAAAGTGGTTTCTTTTCTTTTTTAAAAATTTTATTTATTTATTTGACAGAGAGAAACACAGCTGGAGAAGGAACACAAGCAGAAGGACTGAGAGAGGGAGAAGCAGGCCTCCTGCAGAGCAGGAAGCCCAATGCGGGGCTCGATCCTGGGTCTCCAGGATCATGACCTTAGCCGAAAGCAGTTGCTCAACCGAGCCACCCAGGTGCCCCATAAAGTGGTTTCTTGAGATGGAGGCTACCCCCGGTGAAGATTCTGTGAAGACTGTTGAAGTGACAACAGAAGATTTAGAATATTCCATAAATGTAGTTGATAAAGCAGCGGTAGGTTTGAGAAGACGTACTCCCAATTTTGAAAGAAGTTGCACTGTGTGTAAAATGCTATCAAACAGCATGGTCTGCTACAGAAAAACTGTTCATGAAAGGGAGAGTCAATCGGTGCAGCCAACTTTTTTTTTTTAAGATTTTATATTTATTTATTTGTTGGAGACAGAGATCAAGACAGTGAGCACAAGCAGGGAAAACAGCAGGCAGAGGCAGAAGCAGGCACCCCGCTGAACAAGGAGTCTGACGTGAGATTCTGGGACTCGATCCCAGGACGTTGGAATCATGACCTGAGCTGAAGGCAGAAGCTCAACTGACTGAGCCACCCAGGCATCCCAACTTTTTTTTTTTTTTTTTAAGATTTTATTTATTTGACCTAGAGAGACACAGTGAGAGAGGGGAACACAAGCAGGGGGAGTGGGAGAGGGAGAAGCAGGTCTCCCGCGGAGCAGGGAGCCCGATGCAGGGCTTGATCCCAGGACCCTAATCTGAGCTGAAGGCAGATGCTTTAACGACTAAGCCACCCAGGTGCCCCGTAAACTTATTTTAAGAAATTGCCACCCCAATTCTTAGCAACCATGACCCTGATCAGTCAGCAGTCATCAACACAGGGGCAATACCTTCCACCAGCAAAAAGACTGTAACTTGCTGAACGCTCATGATGGTTAGCATATTTTAGCAATAAAGCGTTTTTAAATTAAGGCATGTACATTAATACAGATATTGTAAGTGCATATATACACTTCATAGACTACAAGATAGTATAAATGTAACTTTTATACGCACTGACAAAAATCAAAGAAACATCTGACTTGCTTTATTGCAGTATATGCTCTATTGCAGGGGTCTGGAACTGAACCCACAATATCTCTGAGGTTAGGCCTGTACTTGCAAATAATTCTATTTGCCTGGAGGAGACCATAGGATTTTAAAAAAGAAAGTAAGCTATTCTCTGCCAGTGCTGTTTTGAAAACTCAGCAAAACAAAGGTGGCATCTAGCCTAGATTAGGAGCTCAGTGGACTGGATGCTTATGGTCCGTCGGGGGGCCCCCCCATTCAGATGTTGAAATGCTAACTACCAGTGGGACAGTATTAGGAGGTGGAGCCTCTGGCAGCTGATTAGGCTGAGAAGGGCCGACTCTAGGGAATGCGGTTGGTGCCCTGATAAAAGAGGCCCCAGTGAGCGACCATCCCCCCTTTTGCTGTGTGAGAAGACAGACAGAAACAGCTGTTAAGTATCTCCTGCTTTTTCAAAAGTTCACTTTTACAAAAGACCTATATCGGTCCCGTTTTTGCTAACTGAAAGAAATCTGAAGAGGACTTTGCGTCTATTAAAAAAAAAAAAAAGGGTGAATAACAAAAGGAGCATTCAGCATTTCAGCTGCATGGAGCCAGAGAGGAGAGAGTGGTAGGCCAGCCCTCTTCCTCCAGAACTACACCCCACACTTCCCCCTCGAGGGGCCAGAGCTGTGGACTGGGGCTCTGCAGCCTGGGCCTCAGCTTGACTTATTTCATGCATCCATTAACAACATGTATCCTGAGGTACCAGAAAAGCCTGAGAGAGGTTATTTTTTGGTTTTGGACATGCTAAAAAAAAAAAAAAAATTGCCATATAAATTAATTCATTGCTTTTTCACTTTCTACCATTTTGACTTACAAAAGGTTTCCTATGAACACTCTCCTTTCGGATAGCAGGAGAAACGAGCAACTGTGAACCAGGAAGTGGGTCCTCACCAGACCCTGAATCTGCTAGGGCCTTGATTTTGGACTTCCTAGCCTCTGGAACTGTGAGAAATCCATTTCGATTGTTTATCAGCTACTCAGTTTTGGTACAGCAGCCGGAAAAGACGAAGACAAAGACATACATTTATTACATGGTTACTAATGCGATACCAATTGCGCCAAAGATTTTAAAAGGCTTACCTCGAAAATTCCAACTAATCTTCCCAGTGTCCCTTTTACTCCAGCCTGAAAAGTGAGGAAGAAAAACGAACACATTAAGTTTGTTTATATTGCTGGTCTCAAAAGGTCTATGGAGGTCACACCAGTATTTTCTGAGTCACAGACTGGTAACAGCAGGGTGTGCTCTGGAGAGGGGGGGACTCCTCTCATCCCCCGTCTCTCTCTCCACTGCGATGCAGGTAATCAAGGCCATGAAGCCACACAGAAGAGATTTTGAGGTATTGATTACTTCTCTCACTCACTCACTCACTCACTCATTCATTCATTCATTCAACAAACACACCGACTGCCTAATACGTGTTCAGAGGTATAGTGATGAACAGGCTAGAACACAAGATCCAAGAGTATGAGGTTCTTATCGGACTCATTCTTGGCTGTCTGTATATAGTATGCCCAAAACAGAGCTCAGCACCTCGCAGTAGCAGCTCAGGAAGGCCTAGGTGAACAAGTACATAAAGCTGGTGACTCTGCTAGTGACAGGTATTGACGGAGATGCCCAGAACCATGTGGCGGACAGAGTGGTGGGGAGGGGGCAACTTCATACAGTGCTTAGGCCTCTGTGCATATACTCTGCATCTCCCATTGGCCTGTTGGTATTTTTTTTTTTTTAAAGAGCTGTCTCTGATGCATCACAGGTACATTTTTCAGTTTATTTCAACTGACTTTCTTCTCAGCCTATCAAATTTAGGGCTATCCCATCTCTAGTCATTTTCTATTTATCATTTCTACTCGTTCTTTACATATCTGTTTCCATTATTCCTTGTTTCCATGATTTTTTTGTTCTTTTAAATTAAAAGTTATTCCTTCATTTACCTTTGAAGAACCTGAACATATTTCAGTTCCTTGTCAGGCCATGCTACAAAATTCATTCCATCTGAAGTAAATTCATGCTCCAGTTGGTGAAGGGCTCCAAGGACATACAGGGAATGCTGCAGGCACAGCCATGCAATTGGGGTGTGCTCTGGCCCCAGCTTTCACTGGGCACTGCATCTGTGTCCTCTCCCCACCTAGGGCCACACCTTTCTCCAAGTCTCAGCTCCTGGAATCCTCTCCGTTGGGAACCTGGGCTCCCCCTACTCCAAAGGGTCTGAACACTAGCCACCCAAGGCCAGGCAGGCTGCAGTCTTCCCATGACATTTACAAGTTCTACCCACCTTACTTTTGTGCCAGGCTATCTCTTTTTAGCTTTTGCTTTTTATGTCTTTTATCTGTCCCTGCTAGAAGTGGGGAGTGGCGAGGAAAGGATGAATACCTGGAAACGTCTGGCAAATGCTGTTACTTGTTTTCTATGACCACTGCCATGTTATTTTATAACTAAACTTGAAATAAACTAAAAATTAGGTAAAAATACTTTGTAAAGACAAGACATACTCATTAATCTGTACAGAATGAACAAAATTTTAAAATAAGCACCCTAACTTTAGAGATATTTAAAATATGAGCCGATTTATAGGCCCAGACTCCTAGGTGAGTTACATTTTGAAATTAATTTTTGATAATTATCTGTCAAAGAATTATTTTCCTTTATCTTGCCAATATGCCTGTTCATTTCCCATCCATTCTTTCCCCCATGTAGCTTTTGGGTCTACTGAAATGGAAATATTTACCTTCTCTTATTTAAACTGATTCTCTACATTTTTAAAAAACTTTTTGAATTTATTTAAGTAAGCTCTGCACCCAATGTGGGACTTGAACTCATGACCCCCAAGATCAAGAGCCACATGCTCCACTGACCGAGCCAGCCAGGTGCCCCTAACCTGATTCTTTACATTTTTAGAGAAATTGCACATCACGGCCAGCCAAGACTAAGGCTGTACTTCATGAATGAACCAGTGTAGCTGCCTGAACAAGGGGGACGACTGGCAGACCAGCTTGGACTAGAAAACCAGTTCCGTACCTAGACCCAGGCAGCTTGAACACTCAGATCAACTCCTGAGACACGGCACCTGTGCTCCTCCTGCCTGTGGTCCCCATGACAGGGCCTAGAGCACCCATCAGGTTGATGGAGAGGGAGGGAGGGAGGGAGGGAGGGAAGGAGGGAGGGAGGGAGGAAAGGAAATTCACAGAGGTTCATAGAGGCCATCACTCACATTTCTCATCTGCAAAGTAGAGAGTTTTCTTTAGCAGTTTTAACTGTTCAATTAATTTTTTTTTCTTGAAGAAACCAAAATGATCTCCAATTTTTAAAAAAAGATTTTATTTATTTGAGCGAGAGAGTGTGCACTCATGGGAGCAGGGAGTGGGGAAGGAGGAGGAGAGGAACAAGGGACAAGCAGACGCCAAGCTGAGCTCAGAGCCTGACACAGGGCTTGATCTCATGACCCTGAGATCATGACCTGAGCCAAAGTTGAGAGTCGGACGCTTAACTGCCCGAGCCACCCAGGTGCCCCAATCTCCAATTAAAAAAATTTTTTTAAAAAAGATTTTATTTATTTATTTGACAGAGAGATCAAAAGTAGGCAGAGAGGCAGGCAGAGAGAGAGGAGGAAGCAGGCTCCCTGAGCAGAGAGCCCTACCCAGGCCTCAATCCCAGGACCCTGAGATCATGACCTGAGCAGAGAGCAGAGGCTTTAATCCACTGAGCCACCCAGGTGCCCCCAATCTCCAATTTTTAAGGGCACAATTAATATTATGACAGCTTAATATAATTTAAAACTTTTGTTTAATAATGGTGTTTTCTGCGTTCAACAGCAACATGTATTTATGTATGATTTACTCTAATAGAGGCAGCTGGAAAAAGCATGAAAGTGTTTTTTCTTTATTAAACAGATGCATTCTAGGGTGCCTGGGTGGCTCAGTCGGTTGAGCATCTGCCTTCGGCTTGGGTCATGACACAGGAGTACCAAGGCTGCCTGCTCAGCAGGCAGCCTGCTTCTTCCTCTGCCCTTCACCCCACTCACACTCTCTAATAAATAAATCTGGAAAAAAAACCCCACAACAACCCAGATGCCTTCTTACAAAGTCCAGTGTAACAAATAATGCTGCCATCTGTACAAAAAATTTTAGTGGCATTTATTTTCACTTCTAATTAATCTTCCGGTTGTGGAAATTAGCAATAGCTTTATTTGCCTCAGGGTTTCAAGTTTTATACCAATATTTAGGGGATCTCCTTTGGAGAATTCTCTCTCAGGTGATCCTGCCAATGAGTCTGTGGTGAAAAGCAAAGAAATATTCTTTTATTTACCAGGTTCTAGTTGAGATTTAGCAGTTTTCTGCAGAGGAGGTGCCTCTTTAGTAAGCAAGAGGATTTCAGTTCTTTAAAGTCATAGTGCTGATCAAGAGGAAGATTCCTCAGAGGCAAAGGTCCTCCAAGACAGTTCACTGCAACCATTTTACATTTTCAGGCTTCTCCACAGTCTGATGAGCTCTGAGCTAGCTCCCTGTTGAGTGCTGCCACAAGCACCAGGAGAAAGTTATTTTTGTTGCTCACATGATTCTCGCATGTGGGTCGGAGTAGGTGTCAGGGTCACATCAGACAGAGAGCTGGTTCTGGCATCTGGGGATAAGATTTGATTCAGGGTATATGGAAGTTTGGTCTAGGCAGGGTGCTGGGATGGACCTGTTCCTCTCCAAATCATATAAAAGCAATTATAATTTCAATCTATGAATCCAGAGGAGTCTTTATTTAAAAGCCCATTGTAGGTAGCATTAAGAATTCCTAAATAAATAAATAAATAAATAAATAAATAAATAAACAAACAAATAAATAAAATCTATTACTCGTCATTATCCAACCACATGCACGTGAGTGCTTTCTTGAACTTCAAAGTATAATACATCAATTACAGCACTTTAGGACCAGTTAACAAAAATAATCTGAGCAACTGCCTACTTTTTAAAAAGGAAAAAAAAAAAAACACGTCTTTTTTTTCCCTTTGGGGTGTTTTGCTGAGACTGGAACTGATGCCATCTTTCCTGCTAGGAAGCTCTGCCACTGTGCACATGAGACTCAGGCAGAGGCCGCGACGTGGACGGGCCTGTGAGAGGGCCCCTACAATGACCTGCCGCCACAAAGAACCCTGGCTGTGTTGTTTTCAGTCTGGGTGGGTACAAAATGGATCATCACCTTCTGAAACCTATTTTTTACTCTAAGACGGACATTTTGGCAGACCCTGATGGATGTCTAGCCCGCAGGCATTCACTACCAGTAAGACCCAGATTCTGTTCAGGCGAGACCTATGGCACACCCAGAATCATGCAGGGAATTCTGCTCCCCTCTGTAGCAACAGGTTCGGGCATGCCGTGACCCAGTTCTGGGCCAATGACTTCTGAGAGGGTGTCTCTTGGGGGCTCATGGGAGAGATTTTCCACTGTGATAGAGAGCTGCATAAAAAGAGACCGTCCACCTTGTCAAGTGGGGACCTGAAACTTGGAGCTGCTACAGTCACCTCATGCTCGCAAGGGGAAGGGCAAGAGGTCCGATGAGAAGCTGAACGGAAGTCCTGAGGTGGCCGAGCTGCAATGAGGTAATGTCCAACCTCTAGACTTCCTACGTGAGAAAAATAACAGGTACAGTTGAAGCCACTTTTAGTCAGGTACTGCATCAGAACGCTTCCCACTACTTCCTTTGATGTAGAAGGGAGCTCTCAGAAGAAGACTTGAGTATCCCAAAACAAAAATTCTGAACATCCAAGGGAACTATGGTATAAAAGCTTGCTATACTAAAGCCATAAGCCCACACCCAACAGGAGCTCAGGGGAGCAACTCTCATTTAAGTATGTGCATGAGGAAACCCAGGAACAAAAATATATGGTCTTCAATACACAAAACCTTTCTGGTACCTGCCAAACTTAAGTAACAACAGGAAAGAGTCACATGAAGACAGATGGAAGTAGATGGGAAGCCATTTTTTTCTTTTAAATGAAGTATTTCAAACATTAAAAAAGTGAAGAAAATAATAAACATTCAGGTAGTAGCCAGCTTTGTCAAACAGTAATGTACCATTTTGTGATTTACTTTTAATTTTTAACTTTTTTAAAGATTGATCTGAGGGGGGGTGCACCGGTGCGCGAGGGGCAAAGGGAGAGGCAGACTCCCCAGTGAGCAGGGAGCCCAACTCAGGGCTCAATCCCAGGACTCTGAGATCATGACCTGAGCCACAGAAAGATGCTTAACTGACTGTGCCACGCAAGCGCCCATGTATTTTTTATTTTATTTTATTTTTAAGAAATAAAACTATTAGTACTAGTGAAATTCCTTGTGTACTCCCCAGCCCTCCCAGGGGTAACTACTCACCTGAATTCGGTGTTTATCATTCTCTTGCGTGTCTTTATACTTGTATAATTTAGGTATCTATCCACTATGCATAGTAAACAGTATTTTCTGTATGTTTCTCTACTCAATTAAAAAAAAAAAAAAAAAGGATCAGGGTGTCTGGGTGGCTCAGTCATTAAGTGTCTGTCTTCGGCTCAGGTCAGGTTCCCGGAGTCCCGGGATTTAGTCCCACATCGGGCGCCCTGATCAGCAGGAAGCCTGCTTCTCCCTTTCTCACTCCCCTGCTTGTGTTTCCTCTCTAGCTGTGTTTTTCTCTGTCAAATAAATAAATAAAATCTTAAAAAAAAAAAAGGACTTTACTTTCTGTAACCTTATCCCCTCTATATCACGATTCTGAATTTTACATATACTGCAACATGTTAATTCGTTTTGGTGGCTGAACAGTATTCTACTTTAGAAATTTACCACAATTACTTCATTTACTTGTTGGCAGACCTTTAATCCTGCTATTATAGAAAACACTGCAAAACCCCAAACCTCTCTTCTGGGTAACCTTGTTACAACCTACCACGTGTGCAAGTTTCTTTAAGGTCAAATTTCTGAATCACAGGATAAAAGTACCTCCAATTCTCCCACATATTATCAAGTTCCTCAAATGCAGTACATCAATGGCAGAAATGACCACAATTCTCCACTTCTTCCTGTATCCATGTCCTTTGAAATGTGATTTTACAGCTCTTCCTACCAAGAGATAGTCCTTTATGAGGCTGGTCTTGTGACTTGGCCAAGAGAATGCAGGACGGTGTACCAGTTCCAAGACTAGGCCTCAAGAGGTGTTGTAGTTTCCATGTTGTCTCTTGGAACTCTGCCACTGCCATGTGAGCTAGTCTCCTAAAGGACGAAAGACCTGTCTCGGCTGAGGGTAGTACAAGGCTGCCTACAGCCGGCTAACCTCCAAACAAGAGAGCCTAGCTAAGAGGAGCACAGCCGCCTACTCTGCCCTAGACTGTCCACTCAGTCTAGCACCGAGGAGTAGACACCAGAAGCAGACTCATGGGCTTGTAACAATCAATAAATGCTTAACTAAGTTAAGCCACTGAGTTTGAGGATAGCTTGTTATATAGCAATAACTACCTGGTATATTCTGGTATATACACAGGCAATATACAAGTTCCCATCACTCTCGATCTTCTTGAGTATTTGTTTTTTGTTGTTAGCCTTTTAAATTTTACGTCAACATGGGGAAAATGAGATTATATTGCATAATTTTTCTAACCATGTACTTTTTCCTGTTTAATGGACATTCGGATTTCTTCTGGGGATTTATACTATTTATCCATTTTTCTTATTTGATTATTGACCACTGTAATGATTTTCAGAAATTATGTCTTAAGACTTAGGCTCTGTGGTAAACATATGTTCTGTTCCCAGTCTGATACCTTTTATCTTCGTTTGTTTTTTTAAAGTTTTATTAAGTTTTTTTAGTTCCAGTAGAGTTCACATACAGTGTTACATTAGCTTCAGATATACAATATAGTGATTTGACAATTCTATATGTGCTCAAATCCCCATCACCTGTTTCACCCATCCCTGCCCCCACCCCCCCAACCTCTCCTCTGGTCACCATCAGTTTGTATAGTTATAAGTCTGTTTTTTGGTTTGTTTCTCTCTATCTCTCTATTCCTGCCTTTGTTGATAATTCCATGTATGAGTGAAGTCATATGTATCTGTCTTTCTCTGACTTATTTCTGTTTGTTTTTGATGTCCTATGCTAAACATGTTTCATAAGATATTGCTGATTTTACTTATCTTTTCCTTTGGTCTGTTTAGTATTCTTTCAGTGTCCTGCATTTTTTTTTTTAATAGTTTGAAGAGATAGATTTTATTTATTTATTTAAAGATTTTATTTATTTATTTTGACAGAGAGAGAGACATAGTGAGAGAGGGAGAAGCAGGCTTCCCGAGTAGCAGGGAGCCCGATGCGGGACTCAATCCCGGGTCTCCGGGACATGACCTGAGCTGAAGGCAGTCGCTTAACCAACTGAGCCACCCAGGCGCCCCTGAGACTTGTATTCTTGGGATAATCTAGTTGTGTGATATTTTGAGAAACCTTCAGATTTCATTTGTTCTTCTGTTTCTTGGGAATTTTTTTTTCTTTAAGATTTTTTTTTTAAAGGTTTTATTCATTTGACAGAGAGAAATGCAGCGAGAGAGGGAACACAAGCAGGGGGAGTGAGAGAGGGAGACGCAGGCTTCCCGCCGAGCAGGGAGCCCGATGTGGGGCTCGATCCCGGGTCTCCGGGATCATGACCTGAGCCGAAGGCAGTCGCTTAATCAACTGAGCCACCCAGGCGCCCTCTTTAAGATTTTATTTATTTATTTGACAGACAGAGAGAGCATGAGCAGGGGGAGCAGCAGAGGGAGAGGGAGAAGCAGACTCCCCATTGAGCAGGGAGCCCAATGCAGGGCTCAATCCCAGGACCCTGGGACCATGACCTGAGCTGAAGGCAGACGCTTAGCTGACTGAGCCACCAAGGCACCCCATCCTTTCTATTTCTAATTATCAGGATTGGGGTCAGCAAACTATAACCCATGAGCCAAATCTGTCCTGTCATTGATTTTTGTAAATAAACTTGCACTGGAACACAGCCAGGCTCATTCACTGAAGTATTATGTATGGGCTCATTCATATTATGATAGCAGAACTGAGTGTTTGTGACAGACACCATATGGCTTCTAAAGCCTAAGTTTTTATTATCTCGCCCTTTACAGAAAAGCTTGCTGATCACTGATCAAGAATATACTAGCCTTACAAGGTGTAGTTATTCTTTTCTGAAATAGTTCTTTAAGATAAAAATATATAGGGGTGCCTGGGTGGCTCAATTGGTTCATCATCTGCCTTTGGCTCAGGTCATGATCTCAGGGTCTTGGGACTGAACCCTCCATCAGGCCCCCTGCTCCTTGGGGAGCCTTCATTTCCCTCTCCCTCTGCCTGCCCCTTCCCCTCCTTGTGCTCCCTCTGTCAAATAAATAAAACCTTCTTAAAAAAGGATAAAGACATATATTTTTGAAAGTTTGGTAAAGTTCAACTAATCTTAGCATATTTTTTTTTGTCAGTGGGTAATTAACACTTAATTTTGATAAACATTAATGATCTATATATAGGTTTTCTAACTTTTTAGATTTTACTTATTTTTTTAGAACATGAGCACACATGAGCAAGGGGAGGGGCAGTGGGAGAGGGAGAGAATCTTAAGCAGACTCCATGTTGAGCAGAGCCCAATGTGGGGTTCAATCTCACAACCCTGAGATCACAACCTGAGCCAAAATCAAGAGTCGGATGCTTAAGTGACTGAGCCACCCTGGTGCTGCCAGGTTTTCTAATTTTTTTGTAAATTTGGGTAGCTTTTTCTAGAACAAAAATTTTTAAAAAGATTTTATGTATTTGAGAGAGAGAGAGAGTGCGTGCACAAGCCTGAGCAAGAAAAAGGAGCAGACTCCCCACTGAGCAGGGAGCCCGAGGGGGGGCTTGATCCCAGGACCCTGGGATCCTGACCCAAGCAGAAGGCAGATGCTTAACTGACTGAGCCACCCAAGTGCCCCTTTCTGGAAAATTTTTAACAAAGTTTTCTAACTTTTGTGTTTATGGCTCTACATAGCAGGATTCTCATAATTTAAAACTCTATTATATTCTACGGTTATTATTTTATTTGTTACTTCTTCTCAGTTCCTTTATCAATAGTCCTGCAATAAACTAGTTTTGTAGTTTATTAGAAAAATAAAAGTAATCCACTTTAAGTTTTGTTGATCATTTATATTTTCCTCTATTAATTTCTGCCCCTTTCCTTGTTATTTCCATCCTTTTATGTTCTTTGAGTGTATCCTGCTGTTTTTTCTAGTGTATTGGGTGCATCTCTTAGTTTATTTAATGTCTATTTTGCTTTTTATTTTTATTTTAAAAATATTTTTATTTATTTATTTGATAGAGATCACAAGTAGGCAGAGAAGCAGGCAGAGAGAGAGGAGGAAGCAGGCAGCCCGATTCAGGTCTCGATCCCAAGACCGTGAGATCATGACCTGAGCCGAAGGCAGAGGCTTAACCCACTGAACCACCTAGCCACCCTATTTTGCTTTTTAATAAAAGCCTCTAAGGCTCAAAGAACTGAATGAGCTGTACCTAGTAAGTCATGATACGAAGTGCCTTCAATTGTTCAATTCTGTTTGTTTACTAATTTTTTTATTGTGATTTGTGCTTTATTGTTAATTCATTAATTTATTTTTAAAGATTCTATTCATTTATTTGACACACAGAGAGAGATCACAAGCAGGCAGAGAGGCAGGCAGAGAGAGAGGAGGAAGCAGGCTCTCTGCTGAGCAGAGAGCCCAATATGGGCCTTGATCCCAGGACCCTGAGATCAGGACCCGAGCTGAAGGCAGAGGCTTTAACCCACTGAGCCACCCAGGCACCCATGATTTGTGCTTTAACTCAATAATTATTTAGAACATTTTTTTCTATTTCCAAATATATATTTCTCTGTCAACTGACTTTATTATTGATTTCTAATTTTACTGCATGTGTCAGAGTGTATATAGACAATCCCTGACTTACAATGGTTTGACTTATAATTTTTTTTAAAGATTTTATTTATTTATTTGACAAAGAGAGAGATCACAAGTAGGCAGAAAGGCAGGGAGAGAGAGGACGAAGCAGGCTCCCTGCTGAGCAGACAGCCCGTTGTGGGACCCGAGTCCAGGACCCTGAGACCATAACCTGAGCCGAAGGCAGAGGCTTAACTCACTGAGCCACCCAGGCGCCCTGACTTGTGATTTTTTTACTTTATGATGGTGCAAAGGTGATACACATTCTGTAGAAGCTGTACTTTGAATTTTGATCTTTTTCTGGTCTAGCAATATGCGGCACAATACACTCTTGTGATACTGGATGGTGGCAAAGAGCTCCAGCCCCAGTGGGCCACATGGTCACAAGGCCAAACAGCTAATCACATCATTCTGCAACTGTACACCTATTTAAAATAAAAATTAAAAAAACCTGTACCCACCTATTTTCTCCCACTCTCCCTGCTTGTGTTCCCTTTTGTATTTGTCATATAAATAAAATCTAAAAAGTAATTTTTAGAAAATGTATTTATTGGAGAGAGCACAAGCTGGGGGAGCAGCAGACAGAGGAAGAGGGAGAAACAGGCTCCTCACTGAGCAGAGAGCCTGAAAGGGGGCTTGATCCCAGGACCCTGGTATTACCGATGGAGTGGAAAGCAGACACTTAACCAACTGAGCCACCCAGGTGCCCCTATACTGTCCCTTTTATTAACAGTAAACGTCCCTCTTGTCTTATGTTTTTCACCTACATTCTATTTTGTTTAATATTATAATTACTATCCAAATTTTCTTTCGGTTATTATTTGCCTGATATACCTTTTTTTATCTTTTCATCCTTAGTCATTCAGTACTACTGTGTTTGAAAACATAAGACAAGTTTTGTTTTTCTTAAAGATTTTATTTAGCCTGTTTCCTCCACTCTCTCTGCCTGCTTCTCTGCCTACCTGTGATCTCTCTATCAAATAAATAAAATCTTAAAAAAAAAAAGATTTTACTTATTTATTTGACAGAGAGAAACACAGCTAGAGAGGGAACACAAGCAGGAAGAGTGAGAGAGGGAGAAGCAGGCTTCCTCCTGGGCAGGGAGCCCGCAGCGGGGCTAGATCCCGGCATCCGGGATCATGACCTGAGCCGAAGGTGGTCGCTTAATCAACTGCCTTCGGCTCAGGTCGTGATCCTGGAGTTCCAGGATCGAGCCCCACATCCAGCTCCCTGTTTGGCGGGAAGCCTGCTTCTGCCTGTCTCACTCCCCCTGCTTGTGTTCCCTCTCTCACTGTGTTTCTCTCTGTCAAATAAATAAAATCTTTAAAAAAAATAAAAGATTTTATTTATTTGACAGACACAGCAAGAGAGGGAACACAAGCAGAGGGAGTGGAAGAGGGAGAAGGCTTCCTGCCAAGAAGGGAGCCTGATGTGGGTCTTGATCGCAGGACCCTGAGATCACAACCTGAGCCGAAGGTAGATGCCTAAGGACTGAGCTACCCAGGCACCCCAGTTTTATTTTCTTTTTAATACAAGTTTGTGTCTATTAATTAGCAAGTTTAAAGTGTAACCAAGTAACATTTACTGTGATGTTTAACCTAGAAATGTAGCTTTTCCTGAGTCACATGGTGTCCCTTCAAGGTGAATTAGACTCAGAGTCCTTAAATTTACTTCCTGTACAATAAGCTCTCTGCTAAGCGGCACCTCAGCTGGGTCAGTCACATCTACCCAAGTCCACTGGTTGTTGGGTGGTTAAAGATTATGGAGTCTCCAGGGGCAAAAACGGCATTTAGTATTTGCTGAAGACAGGGCAAACTGTATTGGAGTCAATGGAAAGTACACTGTGGATATACTTCCTAATGACTACAAATCCTTTCCTGGATTGTGGAGCTGGATAGGAAAGCCAGTACAACTGGTTTGGAAGAGTCATCTGGACTCAATTCATTTAGCAGAAGGCTACTGGCTCCTATCCCAGTAATTCAACTTCTATTCAGGATTCTAACACAAACCAGCTCAAATACAGTACTACATTCTCTAACAGGCCAGATTCTAATCTCCACACTAAGTCACTGAATTAGCTATTCATCAATGGGTAGCATTTAATTATATGTGATAATGTAAACAGATAAAATGAGTAAAGAGACTTCATTTACTCCAGTTTTTAAAAACAATGGTTGAAAAATAATTTGGTAGTTATTTACAGTAAAACAGAGATAACCTTTGGGTTCTCCCACGGGGTTTAAAATAAATAATGATAAATAAAATTTCAATTGTGACTAAAGAATTTTTTTCCTTAAAGATTTTATTTCTTTGACAGAGAGAGAAAGAGAGAGACAGTGAGAGAGAGGACACAAGCAGTGGGAGAGGGAGAAGCAGGCTTCCCGCTGAGCAGGGAGCCCAATGTGGGGCTTGATCCCAGGACCTTGGGATCATGACCTGAGCTGAAGGAAGATGGTTAATTGACTGAGCCACCCAGGTGCCCGAAGAATGGGTTCTTTTAAAAAGCTGCTAGTGTTAAAAAAAAAGAAAAAAGCTTCTAGTGTTTAAGATAAATCATACATGAAGATGACTGAATTTATAAATCATGACTTATTTGGAATTTTTTTTTATCCATTGAAAGGAAGAAATCTGTCTTCAGTATCTTCGAGAAACAAAAATATTTAGGGGCTCCTGGATGGCTCAGTCAGAAGAGTGTGCAATTCTTGATCTCAGGGTTATGAGTTCAAGCTCAAGTCTGGTGAAGAGATTAAGAAAAAAATATTTATACCATTACTTAAGAGTCAAAGAAATTATAATATAATTCCAAAAATTAAAAAAAAAAATGTAGTAGCAGACCGATTAAGCATGTTATCCTTTCTTCCTGAGACCCCATCAAAATGAAAGACTAGAAAGGGGCTATCAGAAGAAAGATTTCAGGGGCGCCTGGATGGCTCAGTTGTTAAGCGTCTGCCTTCGGGCACTGCATCAGGCTCCCCGCTCAGCAGGAAGCCTGCTTCTCCCTCTCTCACTCCCCCTGCTTGTGTTTCCTCTCTCTGTCAAATAAATAAAAACTTAAAAAAAAAAAAAAAGAAGAAAGACTTCAAAAAAAATTCCAAGAAGATGCAAAGTGATAAATGAGGGCTGAAAGATGAAGAAAAGCCAAAAAAGTCAGCTCAGATTCCAGACTCTGAAGAGGTTCCAGGATAGAATATGGCAGGAACACAGAGTGGAAGTGAGAAGGGTCGTGAAAGTTGAATGTCTACATACCTAACAGTCATCCCCACATATGAAGAATAACCTGGAGCCAGACATCTAGCACCTAGACAACTGTGAGGGCTCTAAGCCAAGCAGAAAAGCAGGGAAGAACTACTGTAGTATATATACCCATAAACAGCCTGAGAATAAAGTCCACCTATTGTGGCATTGTTTTAGCTTACTCTTGGCACAACAGCCCCACTTACCTCCTCGTCACTCTTTATACCCACCCACTTACACAGAGCTCCCATTCAGTGCTGCTACCACCTCAGTCCTAACTGGGACAGGATGACTGCTGATCACTGACATCCGAGGAGCATGACCGACAGGAAGGAAAGATCAAAATGAGCAAATGAAAACTAGCTCTGGTTAAGGAAAAGAAAAATTCAAGGAACAGGAGAAAAAACTTAGGTAAGTTTAATTATTATCCTTTAAGAAATTTGAGAGGCTGTAGCGTCCTAAAAAAGAACAAAATATAAGCAACCAAGAATAAAAACAGTATCATGGAACTTAAAAATGTGACCGTTGATAAAACACATTCATTAGAAAACCCTCAGTGAGAAAACGAAAGTATAAGGCAAGAAATAAGACATTACTTCTTGTGTGGTTTTCCCTAGGAAATCACTTAAGGAATGTTTCTTTTCTTTCTAAGTCTCCCAGTCCTATTTTATTCTATTTTATTTTTAAAGTATGCACCACACAAAAATATTATTTTGATACAGTTTTAGAACTCAGGGGTAGGGGTGCCTGGGTGGCTCAGTCCTTGGGCATCTGCCTTCAGCTCAGGTCATGATCCAGGAGTCCCAGGATAAAGCCCTGCATCAGTGTCCCTGCTCAGCGGGAAGCCTGCTTCTCCCTCTCTCACTCCCCCTGCTTGGGTTTCCTATCTAGCTATGTTTCTCTCTGTCAAATAAATAAAATCTTAAAACAAAAACAAAAACAAAACTCAGGGGTAAAGACTGTCTTAAAAAAGAAACATTCTGGGGCGCCTGGGTGGCTCAGTTGGTTAAGCGACTGCTTTCAGCTCAGGTCATGATCCTGGAGACCCGGGATCAAGTTCCACATCGGGATTCCTGCTCGGCGGGAAGCCTGCTTCTCTCTCTCTCAGTCCCTCTGCTTGTGTTCCCTCTCTAGCTGTTTCTCTCTTCAAATAAATAAAATCTTAAAAAAAAAAAAAAAAGAAACATTGTTAGATGGACAGGTCTATGTCCAGGTATTTGACTCAGTGGTCTTAATTTCCTTCCATAATAACTGACACACATGGAACTTTCAATCTCGGCAGACAGGTGGGCCGGTAAGAATGGAGTGACTGGAAAAGCATCAAAAACAGATGAAACCTATGAAAAAAGTAAAGGAATCTTCTACCCCAGCCCCTGACACACACATCAGCATCCTCCTACACCTGGCATGTACAAAGCAGGGAATGAACCATCAGCAGAACTTAACTCTGCAGTGGACAAAAATGGGGGCTCCCCCAACAAGACTGATGAGATTATAAGGAGTGAGCTTGGCAGGCTAGTGGAGTAGGGCTGACTGCTGAGGCAGATGAATTGTGGAAAATCAAAAGAGGCATAGGAAAGAGACTATCCCTAGAGAAAAGATCCTTAATCACTGCTAATGTTTATTTCAGTTACAACTACTAAACAAACAAACAAACTCAGGCTTCAGAGTAAGAATGAGCACTCAGAGAAAAGTCAAATACATGAAAAGATACTGTTCAAAACAGGAGAATCAATCTGATAATTCAAACAGTTATTATAAGAAAAACTGAATTCTTACTCAGTAAGACCAAAGACATTACAGTTCTAAAACTGGCAAGCTGTCACAAATAGGGAGCAATGTGAAAACAGAAAAAAATTCCTAAATAACATCACCATTATTATTACAAACCAATAATCAGAGAAGGCAATGAATAGCTAACTGGATACAGCAGAAAAGAAGAGATTTCAAAGGCCAAAATTTGAAGAATTCTTCCAGAACAAGGTAAAAATGTGAAGATCAAAATTATAAGAAAGGATAAGGGAATACAACATAATGGAAAAGTTTCAGCAGAAGAAAATAGAATTGATAAAGGTGGGGCAATAATTAAAGAAAGAAAGAGGAAAAGTTCCTGAAGCTATGGATACAAGCCTTCCTACCAAGAGCTCAGCAAGTATGAGGCAGACTCCAGTGATGTGCCTGAATTTCAACATAGATAAAAGTTTGCATGCATTTACACAGGGGAAAAATAATTTGATACCAGACTTTTCCTCTATAACACCAAATGCTTAAAGTTAGCAGTCTTAAGGAAAATATTACTATCCAAGGAGTCTATAATTAGGCAGACCATTCATGTGTGAAACATTTTTTCAAAACATGTAATAACACTGTACTTTTCTTACAAGAAATTACCCAGTATACTACAGTCAACCAATAATGAATGAGGAAAAATATGTGTGATCAGTGACAGCAGTAAAACTGATTGGCTTTAAATTTAAATAATTATTGTTGATATTGTTTTCAATATCACACAATAACTTTTTGTATTTTGAAGAACGACATATTTTTTAAAGATATTTGTTTTTATTTATTTATTTATTTATTTATTTATTTATTTGAGAGAGGAAAGAACAAGTAGGGAGAAGGAGAAGCACACTCCACATTGAGTGCCAGCCCAGGACACTGAGATCATTACCTGAGCCAAAATCAAGACTCAGATGCTCAACTGACTGAGCCACCCAGGCTCCCCTGAAGAATTAATCTTTTCTTTTTTTTTTTTTTATTTTATTTTTTTTTTTATTTTTTTTTTTTTGTTTTTTTTTAATCTTTTCTTTTTTAACTTTAGTTATTTATTTGACAGAGAGAAAAACAGCTAGAGAGGGAACACAAGCAAGGGGGAGTCAGAGAGGGAGAAACAGGCTTCCTGCCAAGCAGGGAGCCAGATGCAGGGCTTAATCCTGGGACTCAGGGATCATGAGCTGAACTGAAGGCAGATGTTTAATGACTGAGCCACCCAGGTGCCCATTAATAATAATGATAAACCTACCTAATGTTACAAATTTAAACAAAATGAAAGCTGTGCAATAGGGGAGACTATTATTATCTTTTAGATTGTGTGTGTGTAGACTACTTTGTTTGCTTGGGAAAATAAATTCTTGTTTCAATATGCTAATTAAAAGGGACTTCTAGGTGGCGCCTGGGTGGCTCAGTTGGTTAAGCGACTGCTTTCGGCTCAGGTCATGATCCCGGGGACCCGGGATCGAGCCCCACATCGGGCTCCCTGCTCCGCGGGAAGCCTGCTTCTCCCTCTCTCACTCCCCCTGCTTGTGTTCCTGCTCTGGCTCTGTTTCTCTCTGTCAAATAAATAAAATCTTAAAAAAAAAAAAAAAAAAAAAGGGACTTCTAGTTTCTGGTCCAGTATATAAGAAGCTTAGAAGCTGCCACTCTGTCCTAACAGCAACAAAGAATCTGAACAAACTGGAACTCTTCTTAGTCTGTCTGTCTATCTATCTATCTATCTATCTATCTACCTACCTACCTACCTACCTACCTATGAGAATGAGGAGAGGGAGAGAGCCTGAGTGTTGGGAGGGGCAGAGAGAGAGGGAGAGAGAATCTGAAACAGAATCTATGCGGAGCATGGAGCGCAACACTGGGCTTGATCTCACAATCCAGAGATCATGACTTGAGCCAGTATTAAGAGTTGGATGCTTGGGGCGCCTGGGTGGCTCAGTTGGTTAAGCGACTGCCTTCGTCTCAGGTCATGATCCCGGAGACCCGGGATCGAGCCCCACATCGGGCTCCCTGCTCGGCACGAAGCCTGCTTCTCCCTCTCTCACCCCCCCCCCCCCGCTTGTGTTCCCTCTCTGGCTGTGTTTCTCTCTGTCAAATAAATAAAATCTTCAAAAAAAAAAAAAAAAGAGTTGGATGCTTAACCAACTTGGCCACTCGGGTGCCCCTCTTCTTAGACTTTTTGTAAAAGCGAAATAATAGGGCAAACCACTACCACCAAAATTGGGGAGACATGCAAATACAGAAAATAACAACTTACTGGGGAACCAGTGGGAGTGACAGGGGATGGGGAAGAAAAACGTAAGGTATTATTGATGGGTTGCCAGAAGCTCAGTAGAAAAGACTAAGAATTGGATGCCTGGGTGGCTCAGTTATTAAGCTTCTGCCTTTGTCTCAGGTCATAATCTTAGGTTCCTGGGATCAAGCCCCACATTAGGCTCCTTGCTTGTTCTCCCTCTCCCACTCCCCCCTGCTTGTGTTCCTCTCTGTGTCTGTCAAAAAAATAAATAAAATCTTTAAAAAAAGAAAAAAAAAGTCTAAGAATCAAAAACCTTCACTGGGACAGGGAGCACACTTTTGTGTTTTTACCTCCAGATACCTCCCCTCTTACTTCTGGGGAGAGGAAAAAATAGCCATTTTCAAATACCCTAGAGCATCTTGTTCTTAACAAAGCTTGCTTTCATGAGAAAGTATTCTACCAGACCCTAATCTATTGGGGTTTTATTAGAGCCTAGCCGATGGGAACGAAGACAGCTGGAACGATAGAGAAGCACTTGTGAAGTTCATAGCCCAGAGGCACAGGCTAACTAAAAGACAAAGTCCTAATCACAGGACTACAGACTGCTTCCCTTCCTTGCACATCTAACCACCATGTTACTAAAGTCCTAGTTATTAGAGTTCCAATCACCTAGTAAATCATGTTCAATTTTGAACAAAAAATTACACGGCATACTAAAAGGAAAAAACAATTTGAAGACAGAGAACAAGCATCAGAACCAGACTAAGCTATAGCAGGAATGTCGGAATTATCAGACCATGAATATCAAACAGCTATGATTAATATGTTCTAAGGAAAAGGAACCAATGCATAAACAGAGACATGAAAATTCTAAGAATGAATCAAAAAGTATATTTAGAAGACACTGCTAATAGAAACAAAGAATGCCTTTGACTGGCTCATTAGTAGACTAAACATAACTGAGGAAGAGTCCCTGAGCTTGATGATATGTCAACAGAATCTTCCAAAACTGCAAAGAAAAGAAACGAAAAGCCTGAAAAAACAAAAGCAAAACATCCAATAACTGCATGACAACTATAAAACGTGTAACACTATGTAATGGAAATACCAGAAAGACTAAGAAATAGAAGCAATAACAACTGAGAATTTCCCCAAATTGATGTCCAACACAAAGCCTAGATCCTGGATGCATAAAGAACACCAAGCAGGGGGCGCCTGGGTGGCTCAGTCAAGTGTCTGCCTTCAGCTCAGATCATGATCCCCGAATCCTGAAATCGAGCCATGCATCGGGCTCCCTGCTCTGTGGGAAGCCTGCTTCTCTCTATCTCACTCTCCTTGCTTGTGTTTCCTCTCTTGCTGTCTCTGTCAAATAAATAAACAAACAAACAAACAAACAAACAAATAAATAAAAAGAGCACCACGCAGGATAAATGCACACATACACAAAAATACATGTAGACATATCATATTCAAAACGGAGAAAATAAAAGATAAGGGAAAAACACCTTAAAAAGCTAGAGGGGAAGACACCCAGCTTATCTACAGAAGAGCAAAGTTAAGAATTATATTTGACTTCACTTCAGAAACCAGACAAGCAAAAAGAGAATGAAGCAAAACAATTAATGTATTGAGAAGAAAAAACCATCAACCTAGATTTCTGTATCCCGCAAAATCATCCTTTAAAGTGAAGGAGAAAGTCTTTCTCAGAAGAAACAAAACTGATAGAATCTGTTGCCAGTAGACTTGGCCTGAAAGAAAATGTTAAAAGAACTTCAGAGAAAAGGGAAGCTGGTAATAGGCCAAAAGGTCAGGTTTATGTAAAAAGGAGCCTTAAACAAAGAATAAGTAGGAAAAATAAAAGCTTTTTTTTTTCTTATTCTTAACTGATCTAATAGATAATAGTTTGAAAGAATAATAGCAACACTGTATTTGACTTATGTGTACATAAACTTATATATAAATGAAATGAATGACAGAAATGATAGAAGGGATGGAGGAATAAGGATGATTTTATTATTAAAAGGCACTTGCACTTCCTGTGAAGTGGTATAGCGTTATTTGAAAGTGGACTTGTATTAGTTGTAAATACATTTTGCAAACTCCAGGGCAATCACTTAAGAAAAAAGAAAAGCAAAACTGATGTGTTAAGAAAGGAAAGAAATGGAATCCTCTAGAGTACTCAACTAAAACCAAAAAGACAGAAAAAGAGTAGAAGACAAAAACAGAAACAAAGAACAAGAGCAACAAAATAGAAAATGGTATCAAACATTGTAGCTATTAATTCAACTATATCAATAATCATTTTGAACATCAATGGTCTACAATACCAATCAAAAGGCATCAAACTGGATAAAAAAACAAGAGTCAACTGATATGCTGTCTCCAAGAAACTCACTTTAAATATAAAAACACACACAGATGGAAACGAATGGAGAAAGACATACCACATTAAGACAAACCTAAAGAAAGCATGAATACCTACATTTCAGAATAAACAGACTTCAGAGCAAATAAAATTATCAGACAGAAAGTGTATTATATAGTGCTACATTAAAGCATTACATAATAAGAAAATGATCAATTCTCCATGAAGACATAATGATCCTTAATTTGTATGCACAAAACAACAATGTATCCAAATATATGAGGCAAAAACTGATAGGACTGTAAGAAGTAAATGAATCCATTACTATTAGAGACTTCACCGCCTTATCAGAAGTGGACAGTTCTAGCAGGCAGAAAAGAAATCAGACATAGACATAATTGACATCTAGAGATTACTTTACCCAACAATAGCAGAACACACATTCTTCTCAAAATCACATGGTATATTCACCAAGACAGATCACATTCTAAGCCATAAAACACATCTATTTAAAAGTATAGAAATCACATAACATATACTCTCAGACCACAATGAAACTAAACTAGAAATTAGTAACAGGAAAGATTATTGGAAAGTCCAAAATACTTGGAGATTAAACAACACTCTTGTAAATAACACAGAGGTCAAAGAAGAAATCTCAAGAGAACTTTAAAAATACTCTGAACTAAATAAACTTAAAAACACTACTCACCCAAATTTGTGAAATGCAGTGAGAGTAGTGCTTCAATAGAAATTTATAGCACTGAATGCAAATATTAAATAGAAAGAAAGACCTAAAATCAACGCACTAAGCTCCCACTTTAGGAAACTAGAAAAAGAAGAGAAAATTAAATCCAAAGAAAGTATAGGAAAAGAAATAATAAAATTAGAACAGAAATCAGGGGCACCTCAATGGCTTAGTCAGTTAAGTGTCTGCCTTCAGCTCAGATCCCAGGGTCCAAGGATGGATCCCTACATCACTGGGCTTCCTGCTTAGCAGGAGTCTGCTTCTCCCCCCACCCCCCATCATGCTCTCTCTCTCAAATAAATCTCAAAAAAAAAAAAAAAAAATCAATGAATTTCAAAAAAGAAAATAAAATCAACAAAACTAAAAGCTGGTTCTTTGAAAGGATCAATAAAATCACTAAGTCTCTAATCAGGCTAACTAAGGAAAAAATGAAGACATAAATTACTAATATCAGAAATGAAAGAGAGGCTATCTCTACAGATCTCATGGACATCACAAGGATAAAGGAACTATGAATCAATGAATACTATGTTCACAAATTCAGTATCCTAGATGAAATGGACCAATTTCTTGAAAAACACAATCTGCCAAAACTCACTAGGATAGGCAATCTAAATAGGACTATGTCTATTACAGAAATTATAATATTAATTAATAATTTTCCAAAACAGAAAGCACCAGGCCCAAATGCATTAAGTGGTGAAATCTACCAGTTTTAAAAGAAATCATACCAATTTTCTATAATCTCTTCCAGAAGACAGAAGCAGAGGCAACATTTCCTAACTTACTCTATAAGGCCAGCATTACCCAATACCAAAACCAGAAAGACATTATAAGAAAACTACAGACATTTTCTCTCATGAACATAGATGCAAAAACTTAACAAAATATTAGCAAATCAAATCCAACAATTTGTAAAAAAAAAAAAAAAAAAAAAAAAAAAATTATGAATTGGAGCGCCTGGGTGGCTCAGTCAATTGGGCATCTGCCTTTGGCTCAGGTCAGGATCCAGGGTCCTGGGATTAAACCCCCGCACTGGGCTCCCTCTCAGCAGAGAGCCTGCTTCTCCCTCTCCCTCTCATGCTCCCTCTGCTTGTGTTTTCTCTCTCTCTCTGGTAAATAAATAAAATCTTAAAAAAAAAAAAAAGAATTATAAATCAAGATGAAGTATGATTTTCCCAGGTATGCAAATCTAGCTCTTCATTTGAAAATCAATTACCACATCAACAGGCCAAATAAATAATCAAAGGATCCTATCAAAAGACGCATAAAAAGCATTTGACCAGATCTGACACCTATTACTCAAGATAAAAATGCTCAGTAAACTAGGAATAGAGGAGAACTTCCTCAAACTTGATAAAGAGTATCTACAAAAACCTACAGCTAACTTCATACTTAATGACGAAAAACTAGACATTTCCCACTAAGGTTAAGTACAAGGCAAGTCCCCTCTTAACCACTCTTTTTAAACACCATACTGGAAGTTCCAGCTAATGCTGGTATACAGATTGAAGGAAGAAACAAAACTCTTTGCAGATGACATGATTATAGAAATTCTGAAAGAATCGGCAAAAAAAAGAATACTTGTGGAAGTAATGAGAAATTTTATAAGGTTGCAGGATTCGAGGTTGATATACAAAAGTCAATTGCTTCCCTATATACCAACAATAAAAATGTGGAATTTGAAATGAAAAAACACAATACCATTTATATTAGCATGCCCCCCATGAAATACTTATATATAAATCTAACAAAATATGTATAAAATCTTTATGACAACTATAAAACTCTACGAAAGAACTCAAAGAATTAAATAAATGAAGAGATATTCCATGTGCATGAATACTAAGACTCAATACTGTCAAGATGTCAGTTCTTCCTAATTTGATCTGTAGATTCAATGCAATCCCAATCAAAATGCCAGCAAATTTTTGTGGATATCAATAAATTGATTCTAAAGTTCATACTAAGAGGCAAAAGATCCAGAATAGCCAACTGCTATATGGAAATCAAATAACAAAGGACTGTCACTACCTAACTTTAAAACTTATGATAAAGCTACAGTAAACAACAGGATGTGGTTCTGACAGAAGAAAAGACAGCTATATATTAAAGGAACAGAAGACAGCCCAGAAACAGATCTCCCTAAGTAAGGTCACTTAGCTTTGACAAGGAGCAAAAGCAATACAACAAAAAGGAGAATATTTTCAACAAACGGTGCTGCAAGTGAACACCTACATGTAAAGCAATGAATCTGGACACAGAACTTTCATCCCTCACAAAAATCAACTCAAGATGGATCAGACCTAAATGCAAAACTATAAAATTCCAGAAGAAAAAAAAATAGCAGAAAACCTAGATGCCTTGGGTATGATGATGACTTTTTAAATATCAAAGGCAAAATCCATAAATTAAAGAACTGCTGGGGGTACCTGAGTGGCTCAGTCCATTAAGCATCTGCCTGAAGTTCGGATAATGATCCTGGAATCCTGGGATCAAGTCCGATGTTGGGCTCCCTGTTCAGTGGGGAGTTTTGCTTCTTCCTTTCCCTCTTCCCCTCTCCCTGCTCCTTCTCTCTCTCAAATAAATACAATCTTTAAAAAAACTGGTAAGCTGGACTTTACTAAAATTAAAAACTTCTGCTCTATGAAAGACAGTGTTAAGAGAATGAGAAGGCAAGCCACAGACTGTGAGAAAATATTTGTAAGCACATAGCTGATAAAAAACTGTTATCCAAATAACAAAGAACTCTCAAGATTCAACAATAAGAACATGAACACCCTGATTTAAAAAATGGGTAAAAGACCTGAACACATACCTCACCAAAGAAGATATCCAGAGAGCCAATAAGTGTATAAAAAGGTGCTCAACCCCATATGCTATTAGGGAATTCCAAATTAAAACGAGATACTATTACACTCCTATTAAAGGGTCAAAACCCAGAACAAAGACAACACCCAATGCTGAGGAGGAGGTGGAGCAAGAGGACTTCTCATTCTCTGCTGGTGGGAATGTCAAATGGTACAGCTATTTTGGAAGATATTTCAGAGGTTTCTGACAAAGCTAAACACACTCTACCAAATAATCCATCAATCCTGCTCCTTGATATTAACTCAAAGGAATTCAAAACTACTGCCCACACAAAACCTGCACACCAAGGTTGATAGCAGCATAATTACCCAAACCAGAGGCAATCAAGGTGTCCTTCAGGACAGAAATGGATAAGCTGTGGTATATCCAGATGATGGATTATTCAGGGCTAAAAAATGAGCTATCAAGCCATGAAAAGGTATGAGGGAAGCTTAAATGCATATTACTAAGTGAAAGAAGCCAATCTGAAAAAGCCACATACTGTATGTTTCCAACTACATGACATTCTGGAAAAGGTAAAACTATGCAGACAGCAAAAGATCAGTGGTTGCCAGAGGTCAGGGGAGAAGGACGGATGGACAGGCGGGGCACAGATGATTTTTAGCACAGGGAAACCATTCTGTATGATACTGTAATAGGAGACACATGTCATCATACATTTGTTGAAACCCAGAGAATATACAAGAGTGAACCCTGATATGACTGTGGACTTTGGGTGATAATGATGTGTCAATATAGGACTATCAGCTGGAACAAATGAACCACTGAGGTGTAGGGTGTTAATGGTAGGGGATTGTGCATATGTGGAGATAGGGGGCAAATGGGAACTCTACTTTCTGCTCAATTTTGCTATGAACGTAAATTTTTATTTTATTAATTTTAGAAAAAAATAAAATCTAAATCTAGGGGGTGTGTGAGTGGCTCCATTGCTTAAGCATCCTACTCTTGGTTTCAGCTTGGGTTGTAATCTCAGGCTCATGAGATGGAGTCCTGTGTTGGGCTCCTGAAAGCAGAGTCTTCTTGAGATTTTCTCTTCTCGTCTTCCTTTGAACCCACAGTTCTTTTTCTCTCAAATAAACAAATATATAAATAAGTAAATGGGGAAAAATTAAATCTATTTAAAAAAAAAGTAACCACATTTGCAACAGAGATAGTATATATAAATAACTTCCATATCACTAGAGAAGACAAAGGAAGAACAATTAATTTAGCAAAATGTAGACTCCTCAAAAGAAAGGCAGGTAAGAATAACACAGTATAAAAGATGACAAGAATACATTTTTTAAAGTTATAATTAGGATAACTAGCTGGCTCAGTCAGTGGAGCATGTCATTCTTGACCTTGGGGTAGTAAGTTTGAGCCTCACGTTGGGTGTAGAGAGTACTTAAAATCTTTAAAAAAAAAAAAGTTATCATAATTAACATTAATAAAGCTAAGCTTCATTATTCTAAAGTCAAAGACTTTTTTTAAAAAAATGTTTATTTGACAGAGAGAAACACAGGGAGAGAGGGAACACAAGCAGGGAGAGGGGGAAAGGGAGAAGCAGGCTTCCCACGGAGCAGGGAGTCCAATGTGGGGCTCGATCCTGGGTCTCCAAGATCATGACCTGAACCAAAGGCAGATGCTTAACGACTGAGCCACCCAGGCGCCCCAAGTCAAAGACTTTCAAACTGAGTGAAAAATAAAGTATATAAGTGTCAAGAGACACACAACTGAAAAAAAAAATGACACGAAAAGGTAGGAAAATAAAGGGTTAAAGCAATACCAGCAAAATGGTCACTCTCTTCACCCCTTAAAAAGCAGAAAAGGCTAAAATTCAGAGCAAAAATAATAAACAGGACAAAGAAGGTAATTTTATGCTGATATAGTATGACAGATTATGGAAATAAAACAATCATTCTTTATATGCTGTATTATATAAACAAATAAAGAAAAATACAAAGCAAATTTAAGGAGAAACAAACAAAAATCACAATTACAACCAAGGATAACACCTCAGAATTTCAAAGCTTAAACCTGTGAAACAATAAGAAGTCCATGTTTGTATATATGAACAAAGACTATATAATCTTTAATTGTGTACAAAATGAAATGGTTATACAAACTTAAATACACTTGACAAAAAAGACTTTGTTAATAAATTCCCCCAACAGAATTTTATAGGCTACTTTCCATCATTTTCATCATAATTAATTACTCAATCATACGAGACTGCAGTTTGGATTTTCTCCTGGACTCAAGAGTTATTTCAAGGTGTTCCTTGTTTCCCAAATTAAATTTGGAAATCAGCAGAATAAGATACAATTTCCACCTCCCAAAGTGGCTAGGGTAAAAAAGAAAAAATACTTAGCAAATATGTAGGAGAAATTGGCTTTTTCATGGAGATGGGCTGTAAACAGGTACCCTTCCTAGAGAGCAATTGGACAATTAAACACAAAACTTAAACATATTACCAACAATTTTGCCTGAAGAAATTTATCCTAAAGAAATAACTGGGCAAGTATCAAAACAACAACAACAACAACAACAACAACAACAACAACA
>PITA01014203.1:0-54476 GCA_004023965.1 Spilogale gracilis | reverse complement strand
GACAGCAGCGCCCGAGAGGACCGGCGGCCTGGGCCCCCACGCGGGCAGCAGGGAGCCAGCAGGGCTGGGGCGCGGGCAGAGGGGAGAAAACGAGGCAGGATTCGGCTCTCCGGCCCAGGGCGCACACGGGGCCCCCCGGGAATAGGAAGAAAAGCTGAGAAAGCCCTGCGCTCCCTTGCCCGGGTAAAGGGCGCCGAGAGTCCAGGGCGGGAGAAGGACGCTGTCCATTCGTGTTTAAGCGACTGGAGAACCCACCGCCCCCAGGACATGAGCGGCGCGCCGAGTGGCCGTCCAGCGGGCACCGTCCCCGCACAGCCAGGCCGGGGGCTGCTCGGCCCCTCGCTCGGCCCCTCGCTCGGCCCCTCACTCTCCAGGCAAACCCCCGTGTGTCTGCTAGAGCACAGGGCTTTTTAAAATGTTTACTTTTTTGGCTGAGGTAATTCTGGGGCTTGTTTTGAGACTTTTTTTTTTTTTTAAGATTTTTACTTATTTATTTGACAGCGAGAAACACAGCGAGAGAAGGAACACAAGCAGGGGGAGTGAGAGAGGGAGAAGCAGGCTTCCCGCCGAGCAGGGAGCCCGATGTGGGACTCGATCCCGGGTCTCCGGGATCATGACCTGAGCCGAAGGCAGTCGCTTAACCAACTGAGCCACCCAGGCGCCCCTTGTTTTGAGATCATAATAGTTCTTTTTCATTCCTGAGGCTAACACAGGTGCTTAGTGGAGAAGGCAGCGGAAGCAGGGCCCCCAGCACTGGGATTTCGGCATCTTCTGCCTGTCCAAGGTCGGGGTCCCTTCGCGACTCGGCAGAGACAGGGTGTAGCAGGGCCGGAGGCCCCCGTCTCCTCCCAACTTGACCACTGGCTGGCTTTTCTGCCCAGGCAGGCCCCTCACACTCTGGGCTTCTCTTTCCTTTCCTGTAAATGAGGAGGTTGAGGGCACCTGGAGGGCTCAGAGGGTTAAGCATCTGACTCCTGATTCCACCTCGGCTCATGCTCTCAGGGTCCTGGGGTTAAGCCCCACTGGGGCTCTGCGCTGGGCACGGAGATTGCCTAAGACTCTTTCTCTCCCTCTGCCCCACCCCCCAAATTAAAAAAGGGGGGGCCCTGGGTTCCTCAGTTGGTTAAGCGTCTGCCTTCGGCTCAGGTCAGGATCCCAGGGTTCTGGGACCCCACATCGGGCTCCCTGCTCGGCGGGAAGCCTGCTTCTCCCTCTCCCCCTGCCCCCTCACCGTTGCTGCTATCTCTCGCTATTTCTCTCTCTCTCTCAAATAAACTATTTCAAAGAGAAGGAAAATAAAATAATGAAATAAATTAAACGAGGAGGTTGAGCTGAGCCTCTGCGAAGGGCTCTTGCAGCTCTCCGTCCAAACGTCTCCCCCTCGTTGCCCCTCTGCCTTCCTGAGGTTCCAGTCCACCACGGCCTCGGTCCTCGTCCACACACGGCTCATGGAAGGACTGCAGACTCGAAAGTTCTTTGGCTCTGTAATCCCTGAAACCATCTTATCTTCACTACAAGCTCCGCAGAGATGTGGCCGGACTGAAGGAAGGCGCCGGTCAGGGCTGCCGAGGGAAGACAGGGGCCGAGAGAGGTTCCGTCGGGCAGTGTGGTCCCAGCAGATGCGCTCCAACTGGAACAAAGACCTGGTACACAGTATCTCCCGAGCGACAAGGCAATTTCATTACTATTTACTGGAAAGATTTTGTAGGGAAGGGAAGTTTGGGGAAACAACTTGTTTCATCCCAGGTGCACGGGCTCTGCCACAGCGAATGGCTTACTACCCTTTGTGCTGGCAGGGACACAGACAGACAGCCCCCTAAGCGTCAGGATGAAAATGGAGTCGAAGACAAGGGCCAGCACACCAGATGGTAAGCACTTGGCTGAGGTCTGTCTGGAATCTAAACAAGAACGCTGCAAACGGGAAGAACAGTGGGCCAGGACTTGGGAGGAAAGATGAGGACCGTGAGAGGTGGTCAGCCCAGCTCTGGGCCTGGATGCAGTGCCCGGCAAGGCTGAACCAGGGGAAGAGGGACCCTCCCTGGGGACAAACTGTCCTATGAGCTGGGAAACACTCCATAAACACTTACTAATGTCGGCTCTCACGCTGACAAGCCAGAAGAAGCCGCTATCGGAAACGCTCCTGGAAACGGGTGGGATCCCACCCGACCCACGGCCCAGGACGTCAGGGCAAGAGGGGGTTTCCTTCTGACAGGCTCTCCCCCCCACAGCTGTGCCGAGTCACCGGCACCGTGCCCGTGATCGGCAGCCCCACCGGGAGGGAGTGCTCTCACACGTACATCAGATCACAGCATCCTCCAATCTAAAACCCTGCAGGGGCTTTCACTGCATTCTTGCTAATGCAATAAAGATAAAACCCAGAAGAAAAACCTCTAGCCTGCGAGGGTCCCATGTGACCCGACCCCTGCCTGCCTCGTCCAGGTCTCCAAGGCCGTGCAGACCCCTGGCCTGGGTCACCTCTTCCCTGCTCACCGCTGGGCCCTGCTCCTGTGTCACTTCCTAGAGTAGTTGCCCCACCCCTGTCACCACCATGTCACTCTCTGACCTGCCACCTGGTTTCTCTTCTCTGGAACATGGCTCTCTGAAATTACCCTGCTGAGGCATCTGCTCCTCTTCCCTGTCTTCACCTACCACCGCCGGTGAACGTGAGCCCCAGCCCTCGGACCCCTGTCCAGCACATGACGGTCCCTCAATAAATGCTCCTCCAAAGAGAGAACGAGGAGTGATCCGGGGGCAGAGAGGGCTCCGTGCCTGTGGAAACAGGCACGCTTCCGGCAGGGAATTCTTGAGCGGGTCGGCAAAGGCCTAGGAAGTCCATGGGAAAGCGCAGAATCACGTGTCCTTGGACAAACCTTCCTGGGCTCTGAGCAGATGGCTCCCCGCTGAGCCCCTGCCCCGGGCCCGAGAAGCCCCCCTGCGCTGCTCCAGCTTTGAAGAGACAGACACCCATGCCGCTCACTACAGCAGAGGAGGAAGAAACCCTCGGATAAAGATTGTATGTCAAAAGAAAAACACCTCCTGTCCTGAATTTCGCAGATCGGTTTTCAAGTGTTTTCCTCATTTTACAAAATGTCTCTTGAGGGCTGGCCTCCTCTCCCCTCCCTGCAGCCCCCTCCCCGCCGCAGATCTCGGCGGGGCAGCACGGGCAGGGGCCCGCCACAAAGGACAGCTGTCCAGCTGCTCTCCCGCAGGAAGCCTCCAGACGCGCGGCTCTGTGGGCGACTCCCGTGATGGGTGATCACTTTCTATGGGGACCAGAGCACAGAGCACATGAGCATCTCTCCGCAGAGATGTGGGAAGGGCCCCACAGCTGCTCGGGTTGCTGGGAGGCCGTCGGGGCCTCTGGTTTAATGCAGCAGACTTGGACAACTGCCTCGAAGCAGTCTGGGCCCTGAAACACAATGAATACTCAGGCAGAGTATTTCCTCTGAATCAAAGAGAGCCTCCCCAGCACCACGGCTGTGTCTGCCCAGGCTCCCGTTCACGGGCAAGGCCGCTGGGACACAGCCCGCGCAGCCCGCAGGCCGCACCCTCAGAGGGCATCCTGTGTGCTTTAATGTTCTTGAAATTCTTAGTAATTCCGGAACCGGGCCCTGCACCTTCACCGCGCACGGGGCCCTGCCAACCATGCCGCCAGTCCCACCCGTGAGAGCAGACACCCTGAACTCCAGGGGCCTCGGTGGCTGGGCTTGGTGCTCCCTGCCCCCACACCCTACATTCCTTATTATGTGGGCCCGGAGGGAGGCTGCGTGCGGTGTGCACATGCCTTACGGTGTGGAGGTAGGATGCCCAAGTTAACGCGGCCACTTGTGGCTGAGCCCAGACCAGCACCAGGATTGCTGGGACCATTTCCACTTCTTGAGGAATACAATGTTCTGGAGGCGCAGCTTTCACAGTCCTGGTCTGACGACCGACTCAAAGGCCGCTGCCTCCAAGGTTTCTATTGACCCACATTTCCCACACGCCTTCTTTTATTGGCATCTGCTTAAAAAGAATAAAGTGCCTTCTGAAGGGTATCGTGCTGGGCAAGGAATCATCCAGGCTCTCTAGGCGAGGAAGCTGCACCTAAAGCTAGACTCTGCCCTTCTGGTAGTACCCTGAGGCCAAAGAACCCACACAGACATCAGAGAAAGGGCTAGTATCCAAAATCTATAAAGAACTTATCAAACTCAACACCCAAAGAACAAATAACCCAATCAAGAAATGGGCAGAAGACATGAACAGACATTTCTCCAAAGAAGACATCCAAATGGCCACAGACACATGAAAAAGTGCTCAAGATCCCTGAGCGCCAGGGAGATACAATCAAAACCACCGTGAGAAACCACCTCACACCAGCCAGAGGGGCTCGAATTAACCAGTCAGGAAATGACAGATGCTGGCGAGGATGCAGGGCCAGGGGACCCCTCCTGCACTGTTGGCGGGAATGCAAGCTGGTGCATCTGGAAAACAGTGTGGAGGTTCCTCAAAAATTGAAAATAGAGCTCCCCTATGAGCCAGCAATCGCAGTACTGGGCATTTACTCTAAAGACACAAATATAGTGACCTGAAGGGGCACAGGCACCTGAATGTTTGCAGCCGCAATGTCCACAACAGCCAGACTATGGAAAGGGCCTAGATGTCCATCAACAGATGCATGGATAAAGAAGGTGTGATGTGTACACACACACACAGGAATACTATGCGGCCATCAAAAAGGATGAGATCCTGCCATTTGCACCGATGTGGAAGGAACTCGAGTGAAATAAGTCGATCAGAGAAAGACAAGTATCACATGATCTCTAGGATATGAGGAATTTGAGAGGCAGGGCAGGGGGCCATGGGGGCTGGGAGGGAAAGAAATGAGACAAGATGGGATCAGGGAGGGAGACAAACCAGAGACTTAATCAGGAAAGACACGGAGGGCTGCAGGGGGATGAGGAGAGGGGAGGGGTAGGGAGGCTGGGGGATGGAAAAAATTAGAATTAATTTAAAAAAAAGAACCCATCACAGCCACTGAGCACCCCAGCCCACCTGCGGCACACAGGGCGGCACACAGAGCGGCACGCAGGGCGGCACGCAGGGCAGGCCTCGAGCTCCCAGCGCTCCCACTCAGCCATCCGAGCAGCGGCTTCAGCCCCTGAGCTTTAGGTCTGCATCTGCGAACGGATCATAACGATGCGTGCTGACCTTACTGGCCACCCCACAGAATAAAGCGGGGCTTTTACCGCACTGGCTTCCAAAAGGCTGCGATGGCACCTATCCGCACTACCCTGGGTCCTCGGTGAGGGTCTGCTTCCCGAATATGTAAGAACAGACTAGGAGGATGGCCTTGTCCAGGCAGCAGGATTTAGACATCTGAGCGGAAATGCAGATTAGTGGTGAAACACTTGTCGGAAGGGGGGGACAGGCAGGGTACGGAGTCAGAGCAGGTGAGGACGGGAGACAGCTCGCCGTTCACACTGCGCACACAGGGGCACAGAGGCGCTGCATTTAAATGGAGCATGGGATGCGGGGCGGAGTGGGGCGTCGGGCACCGAGGGGGTGAGGAGAGGCCCGAGGGGGAGGCCACACACAGAGACACAGAGACAGGGGCGGGAAGGCTGCCTGGCGCAGCACCAGGGGGGCATCCGCCGGGCGGGGACCTCGTGCCTGCTGCCAGAGCGTGCAGCCGTTTCCTGGGTCGGCACTGTCGGAGGCGGCGTGGGGAGCAGTTAACCCCAGCAAGGCATCAGGGCCGCTGTGCGCTGCGACAGCTGGCCCCCCCCCCCACCAGGACCGCGCGGTCTCTGCCCCCTCCGTGCTCCGTGACGTCACTCCGGGAGCCTCCCCGGCCGTGGGGCGCCCTGAATCAGGGCTTCTCCTCCCCGCCCTTCAGAGAGGGGGTTGTCACACAGTTACTAGCACACCACTGGCTTTGGGTCAGAAAAGAAGATTTAAAATAGGATTAACCTGTGTTTTACAAATGCATCTCTGGCAGAGGGTGAAGGAATGACGAGTGACAAGGGAGGGAGAGGGTCTGCAGACAGAGGCGGCAGGAGGCCGGAGCGGGGCCCAGCCTGAGCAAGGCTTGGACTGGGAAATCGGAAGGTCTACACTAATAATTGCTTAAATCGGAGTCATTCCTGTCTCTCTGTGATGTTTCTTCACTAAAGCATCAGCAAGTTTTAGCTCAGGTTCACAACTCAAGAAATTAAATGTGAGCATAAAATCCCATGATTTCACATACTGCTGGTTATTGATGGTCTGTACGCAAAAGTAAACAAGTAGTCTGAACACACACTCACACATGCACACTCACACATACTCACTCACACGCACACACACTCACACTCACACACACGCACACACACTCACACTCACACACGCACACACACTCACTCACTCACACTCACACACACGCACGCACACACACTCACACACTCACACACACACTCACACACACTCACTCACACACTCACTCACTCACACACACACTCACACACGCACACACACACACTCACACACACACTCACACTCACACTCACACACACACTCACACACACACTAGGAACATGGCTTCCAGCTTCAGTCTGAAGACAAAGTGTCATCAAACAGCAGTGACCAGCACTGGGGACGCACGAGGTCACATTCGCGGGGGCTCAAACTCTTCTGTTTGCATCCGTGAGTACTCTTTGTCATAGCTCCCTTCTGGACCTGTGTTCTCCCTCACATTCCATGGCTGGCTCTCAAGAACATCTATAGATCTCAGATCCTTCACTGTTCCTAACCATCTCTCTCTCTTTTTTTTTTTTTGAAAGATTTTATTTATTTGACAGGGGGAACACAAGCAGGGGGAGTGAGAGAGGGAGAAGCAGGCCTCCTGCCGAGCAGGGAGCCCGATGTGGGGCTCGATCCCGGGTCTTCGGGATCATGACCTGAGCCGAAGGCAAATGCTTAACAACTGAGCCACCCAGGCGCCCCTAACCATCTCTTTATTTTTTATCTTTTATCTTTAAAGATTTTATTCATCTGACAGAGAGAAACACAGCGAGAGAGGGAACACAAGCAGGGGGAGTGAGAGAGGGAGAAGCAGGCTTCCCGCCGAGCAGGGAGCCCCATGTGGGGCTCGATCCCAGGACTCCAGGATCAAGATCTGAGTGGAAGGCTGACGCTTAATGACTGAGCCACCCAGTGCCCCCCGTCTCTTTTTATCTTATACTTTCTCAGCACCTACACATTGTGTCTCCATTAATTTCTATAACTTGATGTTCTCTTTTGGAATTTTTGTCAGCTCTTTTCCCTTATTTTTCAGCCCTCACCTAGATCCGAAGTCAATCTGCTTCCACTGCACAGGGTAAGGAAATCCTGCCTTGGGCCTGAGCTTGGCTACTAGCTGGCTGTGGGATCTTGGACAAGTAGATGAAAATGAGAAAGTAAAGTGACCTTCCCAATCACTGCCGAGCATGTGGAACTGCTTCAGGTCCTCTGGTTCCTCCAGAATGTCCGGCCTAGTTCTCTGCAGGTAGCAAGGGTTCCAGAAATGGCTCATCCAGGAAGACACTTAATCAACACTTTCTTTTGTGGGTGGAGAACCCCCGTGTCTCAGAGACAACTGCTGTGTTTCTCGGGACTGAATCCTCATGGACGCCGAACCCTAAACATAGCAGATTCACGTGTTCTAGGAAAGCTCTAAGATCTATTTGGAAGTAAATGTCCCCAGCTACTGGATAATTGCTTGCACACAGTGACTGAGCTCTGCTTCTGCATGACCATTGATTCTGGGGATCTGAGAAACTGGCTGAGCCGTATCACCTCGAGTTTCCCGCTGCACCTGCTTCATGCAGGAATGCTAACACAAGGGCAAAACTTTTAGAGTGTGAAATAAAAAGAATTCCTTGCCAGAAAATAAGACCTTTAGGAGTTTGAAGTTGAAAATATTAATCACATTTGATGTGAAATGTAAAGAAGTACTTTATTTAAAACCAAAGGAATTTATACTCCGATTGGTTGAAAAGAAAATAAATCCTGCATCTCATTCTCCCCTTAAATCCTACTGGGAGCTTAGAACTCATGGAAAGGAAACCAGAAGGTTTGTGTCTCAGCGGAAATGGTATCACCATAAAGCAGATAAAAACCAATTCTAGGGAGCCTGGGTGGCTCAGTGGGTTAAAGCCTCTGCCTTCGGCTCAGGTCATGATCTCAGGGTCCTGGGATCGAGGCCTGCATCGGGCTCTCTGCTCAGCGGGGAGCCTGTTTCCTTCGCTCTCTCTGCCTACTTGTGATCTCTCTCTCTCTGTCAAATAAATAAATAAAATCTTAAAAAACAAACTGATTCTTGGGGAATGGAACACTTACTGTGGTGACATATACAACACGTGTACACACACAGTCATGTAAACAGATACTCGGTGTGTCTGTGGGGCTGGAATCCCACAGCGGTGGGGGCAGGGGGGAGAGAACCATATTATTACCATGCCATGCAGCACGGCCCCAGAGGGAAACCATGCTGGATGGGTGGGAGGAAACCTCGTCCAACCTCAGGGAACCCAAGCTGAGACCTGGAAAAGATCACTGCATCAGCTCCAAGAGGTTTACTGGAGGCCGGGGCTGGAGAGAACAGGTTTTGTTACTATGGAGGCTTAAAGACAGAATTGGTTCTCCAATAGAATTTCAAAGAACACACGTTTTCAGTGAAAATCAATGTACTCTCCCATTGCACAGAAGCATGGGAGACTCAGTCCCTCCCGTGTTCGCGACCACACAGCAGATTTCCCTTCCTGCCCTCAGACCCAGTTAGTGGGGGAGGAGGAGAGACACGGCTCTGCCCGCAGAGGAGACAGACACTCAAGGCACCAGAACGGTCAGCCCAAGGCCAGGGGCCTCCGGTACTCAGCCTGAGCCGGGACGCAGCTTCAGACACACTCAGCTCATGTCTGCGGAAAAGGTCACGGTCCAGGTTGGGGGTGGCAGCAATAATGGGCAGTCTTAGCTCAGAAGGGCGTGCCTACGTGTGTTCCCGAGACGCTGTCCGGCTTCAGCTCATCCTCCGGCTGCCCACACGGCTCCTCTGCGAAAAGGGCTCACTGCCCCCGCCGCCACCAAGACCACTCAGCCCGGGGACCGGGGTGGCCGTGCGGCTCCCCTCTCCAGGACCTGTGCAGCTATGATCGTCGCAGGGCAGCCCCTCCGGCCGTCCTTTAGGAGCCCCCCTGCTGCTGACCCTGCCCCAGGGACTGTGACCCGTGGGGCTGGTGGCATGATGGGAGGGCACTGGATCTGGCCCCCACTGCCTCCCTCACCGTGTGACCTGGGGGGAGCCACCCCCTTCTGGCTTCTGTTTGCCATCTGCCCCCTTCCTCACCTGGGAGAGTTTGTAATAACAAAGAGAAAACGTGCTGCATCCATAATGCAATAATCCTAGTTTCCAAAAACCATGTAAGAAAACTACGAAGGTGTGAAATCACCTTTCTGTGAGGTATGTTCCTATTCTTCTCCGCTCCTAAATATCACGAGCGTCCTTATCGAGCAAGGCGCTGGGAGCGAAGGCCACGGACTTCTGCCAAACTTGAACCTCGCTGTGGGAACCTATCCACAGGGGCGCGTGGGAGCGAAGGCCACGGAACAGGCCCCACGCAGGCCCCTGCGGGCTAAGGACTCACCAGCTGCTGCTCTAAGGGAGGCACCGCGTCGCGACGGCCGTAGATCAGGCCCGGATTGTACTGACTGAAAAGGACCGGGTAAAACACCTTCTTCCCTGCGGACCAGAAAACAAACATTCACCTGAAGCAACAGACAGAATGATGAGGCCGGTTCACGTGCATTCAGCCCTCGGAGATCCCCGGGCGCTGCATCCGCTCTTCCCTTTCGTACCGCCCACCCTCACGCAGAGCTTAGAAGTTCCGCGCCCTAGACCGGGTGCCAGACTGTCTGCTGCCTCTGCCCCCAGCACAGAGGTGGCACTCAAGATACGGACAGTCGGTGGCTCTGCGGGGGTGGGGGCGGCGGTGAGAGAGCTGGGGCCCGGCCCCACATTAACCCTTAACTGCTGGCCCGCGGGGGTCCGGACGGACGGTCAGGGCGGCCGGGGTGACTTCAGGCCCGTGGGGGGTCCGGACGGATGGTCAGGGCGGCTGGGGTGACTTCAGGCCCGTGGGGGTCCGGACGGATGGTCAGGGCGGCCGGGGTGACTGCTGGCCCGTGGGGGTCCGGACGGATGGTCAGGGCGGCCGGGGTGACTGCTGGCCCGTGGGGGTCCGGACGGATGGTCAGGGCGGCTGGGGTGACTTCAGGCCCGTGGGGGTCCGGACGGATGGTCAGGGCGGCCGGGGTGACTGCTGGCCCGTGGGGGGTCCGGACAGATGGTCAGGGCGGCCGGGGTGACTTCAGGCAGTAGGAGTGGATTCAGGGACCCCAGGGGGCTCGCTCTTTCTTGCCAGCTTCCACGGAAGAGCCTCAGTATTTCAACAGTGGTTATCAGCTGAATATCAGCCTTGGTTCGAGTCAAGCTCGGGAAAATCGGTTTCCTGTGGGCGTTCTTCCTCTCTGAGCCCTTTCTCCGTCGGTACGGCCTGCAGCCACTCCTGTCCCTGTAGCTTCACACAGTTCCCAGCCCCGGTCCGCCCACCGCACTTCCTCCCACGGATGTTCCCGCGGGCCGACCTCCCAGCTGGAAGGGGAGCAGGGGTGATGGCCTTGACCTCAGGACAAAGAGCCCCAGAGCTAGGGAGGCTCACAGGCCCACATGACATGGAGGGAGAAACCAACCCGGACGATTTTCCTTTTCTCTGTCACTGGGGTGAAATGGGGCCGTGCAGAAGCAGGCCATCTGAGGGAACGGAAGGATGTGAGTGCAGAGCGGACCACCCCCCCGGGGCAGACGGGGAGCCTTACCGGGCTGCGTGTTCAGCCGGCAGGTATTGAGGAACTCAGACGTGAAGTAGATATCGACGTCACAGAAGAAGAGAAGGACGTTGCTTCCTTTCCAGAAGCGGGCCCCCACATCCAGGCCCTTTCCCCGAGAAAACTCTCCACTCAGCTGGATGAAGGTGAAGTTCCTGAAGTTGGCAGCCCTAAACGGGAAGACCAGACGCCGTCACTCATGTGCTCACGAGCCCCGGCGCACACAGTCCCCTGGGAGCATGAGCCCAGGCCCACCCGACCTTGCCACGTAGGCTTTGTGACCGTGAGGGCACTGGCACCCCCAGGAAGACCGGTGATGACCCGAACTCACTGAGTTCCAGGTACCAGGAACACTCAGGGAGGCTTTAACACCAACTTATTTCTTCTTTCCCTGGTAATTTCCCCACCGTGGAACTGCACTGCTATAGCCAACGGTACGCTCGCTGATAGAGAGACTTGAACCAGTGGAGACAAGGTGAAGGGAACCCAGGACAATCTCCAGGCCTCCCAAGCCACCCGAATGAGACCCATGGACCACCCACCTGGTGTCCTCTCATCTCCACGAGACTCAAGACCAGGCCTGATGGTCCTGATGTATGTCTATCCACACATCTAAACCTGGACTCTGTCTCCACCTTCAGTTAAAGCAAGAGAGCACGGGAGGGAAAAACGACAGCCTTGGATTCATACCACTAAGGCTGCCCCAGACCTGGCTTCCCTATAGATCGACTCTGTGATCTAGGCCAGCCCATTAACCTCCTGGAAGCTCAGTCGCCTCATCTGCAAAATGGGAATAATAACGCCTTCCTCAACTACCGCATCGAGTCACTGGATAGAGCAATGCCGCCAAGAGCATGAAGCAGTCCGTAAGCAGCGCTCTCGCTGGCCCCAGTCCGGGCACGATTCCCAGCCCTGTGGTGGTAAAGCCAAGCAAGGCGTTTCTGCATCTGGCTCTTCTCTCCAGAATCTTCTGAAATGGGGCATGTCTTGAGCAGAAGTTCCAGGAATTCACATTGTACCAGAGGTGCAGGGATCTTCTTCAGCCACACAGAACTACGGAATGACCGAGTCCTGGCCCAGTCCTGACCCCGCCTGCGTCTTCAGCGGATCCTTTTCCCTGCCATGCCACCCATCTTTTCGTAACCGTGCCTCTGCTCCCCCAGCCTGGGCTCTCCCCTCCACCCACCGCCCATTCCTAACGCCTCTAATCTTGATGTATTCACAACAAGTATAAAAACCCACTTCTGTTTCCAAGTTTGTATTCCAAGGAACTCTCCTGGGTGAAGGTCAGCACAAAAACAGAGGCAGAAACGTTTCAAATGCGAGGCTGTGCTGGCACCGGTCACTTAACTCGTTCTGCTCCCCGTCCCCGATGTAACGTCTTCTTTCAGACCTGGGACTGAGCTGGGATGTTTTATCCTGGGAATCTGGGGCCCAACCTTGTCGAGCCTACTGCCAGACGTGCATTTCAGATCTCGATCCGGGCAGGAGGCCTGGTGACTGGACGAGCACAGGTGTCTGTGGCGGCAGCCAGGGTCCCCGGCCTCCCGGGGCTGAGCCGCATCCCGGGGCTCATCTTTCTTCTAACAGCGGGAGGGGTCTCTTTCTTGATTTGTCTCAAGGCTCATACTCTTGGGACCCTCCTAGGATTCAGGGCTCACTGTTAGCTAGTTGGCCGGGCAGGAAGGCCTTCCTTCTTCAGGTTGTCTCTGACTCATAATTCAGGTATCTGCTGCAAGAGGTTTTCCAGGGTCTGCCGTTAGAGTTCAACCATAAAAATGCTTTATAAGTGAACAACAGCAAGCAACTGTCACCAGAGGAAGAGGAATGCGGTTCCTGAATTCGCCCTGATAAAGGAACGACCCAGTTTTCCTCCGGGGACAGCCTATGGGCCTTTGCGTACGTATGTCACATTTTTACAAAAGTTAAGTCGTGTTGAATACTTAAGAGCACAGGGCAGCACTAGAAACCGAGGTAACCGCACTAGAGGGATGACAGGGCTGTACGTGGTGACCACGGGGTGAGTGGCGGAGAGACGGCGTGTGCTACAGTTCAGAGGGGAGAGCGCTGACTTAATGTCCACACGGACCCGATAGCGGAGTTAACCTTGTTCTGTCCCTAAATTCCCCAAACCCTGGCTTGAGCGGCCCTGTGGCAGAGAGGGCACGAGGGGAGGGGAGATGGGAGCCGGGCGCGTCTGTCCCTCAGAGCCGTCAGGAAAAGGAGCGAGAACACCGTGCCTCGTGCTTGAAACGACCCGAATTTGGAAAAGCTTTTTTACAAAGTCTTAAACATCCATTTCTAGGCTTCAACGTGTTGCCTCTAGAGAAAGAGAATTCAGGGAAATGGATGCCAACAAACCCTTCCCATGGCCCTCGTGGCAAAGGCAATGTGCTTCCTTTCCCTTCAGTGACGCTCCCTACAGGGGTGCGACGACCCACCCTCTATCCGTGGAGCCACCCGGTGTCTGCACGGCGCCTCCAAGCCCTCTCGGGACAGCCCGAGGCAGCGCACAAAGCTGCAGGTGGGCCCGGGTCTGTCTGCTCGCTGCTGCCCCGCAGCCCCGTGGCCTCTGCTGCCCGTGCCCCCAGCCCTGCAAAGGACCCTAGCGCTGCACCCAGCTCATCCACCATGGCTGGCGCTGGCCAGCAGGGGACACTCATCGTCCCGGCCTCACACGCACGCACGCACACGCGCCCACACGTGTGCACGCGCACGCAAGTACACATGCACACACGCACACGCACTCACACGCGCACACACGCGCGCGCACACTCACACGCACGCACACACGTGTGCACACGCATGCAAGCACACATGCACACACGCACACACGCACGCATGCACACACGCGCACGCACTCACACGCGCACGCACATACACATACACACACACGCATGCACACCCGCACATTCGCGCGCACACGTGCACACTCACACACGCGCGCACACACATGCACTCGCATGCACACACACGCATGCACACACGCGCACACGAGGGCGCAGCAAGGCAGGGTGGCTGGCCTGGGAGGCACCGTTCGCACCCCTGCGTGTTGAGAGGGCCCAGGCCTAATTCTGTCACCCTTCTGTGGCTCCCAGGGTGGCTGCCGGGCCCCCGGGCTGGGGGGGGGGGGGTAATGGTACTGTCCTCCCCCCAGGCACTCGAGCCAAGCACTTGTCAGAACCGACGAGTCTCTGGAGCAGCCCGTGCTCTCCTCCCGGCTGCCAGCAGGGGCCTCGGTAATGAGCAGGGACTCTCTGCGAAGACAGGGGCTGAGCCAGAAACATCAGAAAAAGAAGCAGAACAACTTTCCTTTCTCTCTGTTCCGGAACAGAGAGGGCCAGGCCGCGGGGCCTGGCAAGTGGACACCTTGCCCTCACCCCAGCCCCCCAGCCCCAGCCCTGCAGCACAGGGCACAGGGTGAAGAGAAGCTCACTCGGGCAGGATGGCCAGGCCCTTCCTCAACGTGTGCCTAGCTTCGCTCGGGAGTGGCACCCGCTCGCTGGGCAGAGGGCTCACCTACCGGCCGGAGCAGCCCTGTCCCCGCGTATGAGACAGTGCAGGAAGGGGTGGTGAGGACACATTTCACCACAAAACTCTGATCCGCCCCAAGGGGGTCTAGCAGGGGTTTTGGGAATGTGCCACGGAAGTGCCCAGGCAAGGAGGGGCCCTGTTTTGTCTTCCGTCCGTGACACCCCACCCCAGAGTGACCACCCAGATGATGATCATGGACGCTCGGCCGTGTCCCCCTGCCTCGTGCACCAGGGTCCCTTCCGGAACATACTTTCTCCATCCGCTCCCGCAAAAACCCCACTCAGCCTTCACAGCCCGAGTCAAGCGTCACCACCTCTGAGGTCTTCCTGCAAACGGAGGTGGCCTCTCTGGGCTCCCAGGACCTCACTCAGTCCTCCCTCTGTCCTCCTGTGCCCGGGGCCTTCTTGTGCCTTGGCCTGCACAGACGTGGACTGGTGAGCTGCAGGCTAGAAATTCTGGGTGCGCAGGGACTGCCCCCCCTTTTTTAATCTTCAGCGATTATCTGGCCTGATGCAGTAAGTGGCCACACAGGGACACTGTGGGTGATCAATACGCATTGGATAAATCGAGGGTAAGGCCACAGGAAAAGCTAAGGTGTATCTCAGGCCTTCACTGTTCGGGGGCACTGCCCAGGATTCCTCCTTCTTCCCTCAGGGGGTGCTGGGGAACCCCCATACATCATCAGAATCTCCAACCAACAGATTCCTAAGGACAGACACAAACCCATGCTTTTAGAAAGATGACAAATATGAAATAACAAAGGAAATGAAAGATGAGAAAAAGGAGATTCAATTTAGTTTTGAAATATTTAATTTATCCATACAAAGAATTGTAACATTCAGTGGCACGCCTACGGTAATGGCCTGGTAAGGAAAATGGGCCTATTTCATGGCAAAACGAGGATGCTAGATTCTATACTATGTCGTTTCCTACTATGGCCCCAGAATATGTAGCTCCAAAAGGCCCCAAGATTGCTCATTCTTCTTCTTTTCTTCTTGAATTGTACTATTGACTAATGAAACTCTCAAGTTTCTCACTCAATTCCCCTCTTTTATATAATAAGGCTGGTACACAGGGACGCCTCCAAGTTATACAATCATTCTGCGGGAGCCTGCAGAATGACCTTAGAAAGCTGCTGTTTGTACTAGAGATTTAATTTCTCTCATCGACTTTCATTTCCCAGAATTGCTGGATTGAAATGATAAAGGTTCTTATTGTCTAATGTGATTTATTCTCACACAGACTTCTTTCCACCGTTACAAGGAAATTTCCCTTAATGTGGCACTTCCCACAATAACCCTTCATTAAAAAAATATTTTAAAAACTTACATAAAAACTCATATTATATTCAATGTATAGTTTAAAATTTTAAATCTAACAGCTCTAAATATTGAAATGGCTTATGAGTTTTACTTACTGAAAATACTTGAATATGGTCAAAATTTAAAATTAAGTATATTCTCAGGCAACTTTTCATAGTAGGCACCTTAAATAATTTAGAATTTTCTAGATTCTGAACTTATACAAGCCAGCTTACACAAATCTCTTTCAGCAAGTTTCTTTTGAAACAATAAACAAAATGGACAAAACTTTACACAGACTACCTAAAACAGATTTAAAAGATATTACTCAAATTAATAAAATTATAAACAAAAGAGAAGACATCACAACTAATACCACAGAAATACAAAATCTCATGAGATTACTATGAACAGTTATATGCCAACAAACTAAATAACTTAAAAGAAATGGATAAATTCCTAGAAACATATGACTTTGAAGACCTAATCACGAAGTAATAGAAAATCTGAACACACAAATAATGAACAAGGACACTGAATCCATAACCAAACATCTCCCACAAATAAAAGCCTCAGGACCCGATGGCTTCGGGAGTGAATTCTACTAAACATCTAAAGATGAATTAATACCAATCCTTCTCAAACTCTTCCAAACTATTGAAGAGGAAGGAATAGTTCTAAACTAATTTTCCAAGGCCAGAATCACTCCAATACTGAAGCCAGGTAAGGACACTACAAGAAAAGAAAATTACAGGCCAATCTCCCTGACGAACACAGATGCAAAAATACTCAACAAAATATTGGCAAACCAAATTCAATACATTAAAAGGAGCATACACCATGAGCAAGTGGGATTCAACCCTGAGATGCAAGGATGGTTCAACACCTGTAAATTAATAGACTTCATACACCACATTAACAGAATGAAAGAAGAAAATCATAAGATCATTTCAAAACATACAGAAGAAACACTTGACAAAATTCAACATCCTTTCATGATAAAAGTCCTTAAATCTGGTGTAGAAGGACTGTACCTCAACACAATAAAGGCCATATATGACAAAATCAGGAAAAAAAGAAGTAAAATTATCTCTGTCTGTGGATGGCATGATCTTATATATAGGAAACCCTAAAGACTTCACCAAAAATCTGTTAGAACTAATTAATGAATTCAGTAAGCTTTCAGAATACAAAATAACATATAAAATCAGTTGTGTTTCTATACAATGAATGAGAAATTAAGAAAGTAATCTCATTTACAGTAGCATCAAAACAATAAAATAAAAAATACTGAATGACCAACACATGCTACAGTATGGAAGAACCTTAAACTCATCATAGTAAGTTAAGAAGCCAGACAATAAAGGTTATATATTATATGAGTCCACTTAACTGAAAAACCCAGAACACAGTAAATCCCCGTTTTTTTCAAATGCTTTTTCTGTGTGGCTAGAGGTGGTCATGCAGTTTTGTGTATTACTTTAATTGATTCTCATATGTTGAGTCAACCCTGCATTCCTAGGATAAATTTCACTTATTCGTGGTGTAAAACCTTTTTTACATGTTGCTGGATATAGTTCGCTAGTATTTTGTTGAGGATTTCTACATCTCTATTTATGAGGTATATTGGTCTGTGGTTTTCTTTCCTTAGTCTTTATCTGGTTAAGGTATCAGGAGACTACTGCCCTCATAGAATGAGTTGGGAAGTATTCCCTCCTCTTCTAAAGTTTGAAGGTTTGTGAAGCATTGGCGTTAATTCATCTTTAGGACTGGCGGAAATCGGCAGTGACGCCATTTGAGCCTGGCCTTTCCTTTAGGGGACGCTTTGATCACTATTTCAATCCATATACTTGTTATAGGTCTGATCAGATTTTCTATTTCTGTTTGAAGAAATGCTTAATTTTGACAGCGCACACAAAATTTGGTCCTCCATTCGCTCTCCCCTCCTTTGTGCTGTTATCATATTAAAATGATATCTTTAGGCACTGTGTCTACCAATACAGACTTATGAACCTTGTTTTATGCACTTATTTTTTCAAAAACATGAGAAAAAGAGAGTTATAAACAAAAAATACATTTACACTCTATGTTATATTTCCTTATAAATAAGGAAATGGTTACTGTTACTTTAGCTGTTGGTTTCATCACAAGAGTTTGAATTTTTCTAGCGTCATTTCATTTCAGCCTCAAGGATGTCTTCTCACATTTCTTGTGGGGCAGGCATGCTAGCGATGAAGTCTCTCCGTTCTTGTTTATCTGCGGGTGACTTAATTTCCCGTTCATTTCTGATGGATGGTTTTGCTGAATATAGAATTCTTGGTTGAAAGTTCTTCTTCCAGAGCTTTCAATATGTCATCTCACTTTCTGGTCCCCGTTATTTCGGATGAGAACTCAGCTACCGAATTATTAAGACTCCCCTGGACGCAATGACTGCTTTGCTCTTACCACCCCCAAGATTCTTTCTCTGTCTTTGTCTTTCACCTATTTGATTATCATATGTTTACTATGGATTTCTTTGAATTTTCCTGTTTGGAGGTTGTTGAGCTTTTTAGATATGTAGATTCAGGTTTCTCATCAAATTTCAGAAGTGTGGGGCCATTATTTCTTCAAATATTTTTTTTCTTTCCCCTTCTGTCCTCTCCTCTGGAACGCCCACTCTGTCTACATTGGCATGCCGGATGCTACCCTACAAGTCTCTGAGGTTTGTTCATTTTCTTCATTCTTCTTTATTTTTGTTTCTTACACCCATCACATCAATGGAGCTACCTTAAAGTTCACGGATCCTTGTCTCTGCCTGTTCCAACCACATGTTCAGCACACCCTAGTGAGTTTTTCATTTCAGTTACTGTAGTTTTTCATCCCAGAATTTCTATTTGGTTCTTTTCTTATAACTTCTGTTTCTATTTGGCAAGACTTGGTTCTCATACTTTTCATTAGCTCTTTAAACATGAGTTCCTTTAATCCTTCAAACATATTTAATACAGCTGATTTAAAGTCTCTGTTTAGTAAGTCCAACACCTGGGTTTCCTCAAGGACAATTTTTTTTAGATTTTATTTACTTGTTTATTGTTTTATGATTTTATTTATTTATTTGAGAGAGAGAATGAGAGAGAGAGAGCACCAGAAGGCGAGGGTCAGAGGGAGAAGCAGACCCCCACTGAGCAGGGAGCCTGATGTGGGACTTGATCCCGGGGACTCCAGGATCATGAGCTGAGCCGAAGGCAGTTGCCCAACCAACTGAGCCACCCAGGCGCCCTTATTTACTTATTTGAGAGACAGTGAGCAAGAGAGTGAGCACAAAAGCAGGGGGAGAAGCAGAGAGAGAGGGAGAAGCAGACCCCCACTGAGCCGGGAGCCCGATGCAGCGCCCAATCCCGTGATCCCAGCATCATGACTTAACTGACTCAGCCGCCCAGGAGCCCCTGTCAGGGGCAATTTCTAATGATTCAATTTTTTTTTTCCTGGGCAGGAGCCACACTTTCTGTTTCTTTGTGTATCTCATAGCTTTTTGTTTAAAACTTAACATCTTAAATAATATAATCTAGCAATCCTGGAAATGAGAATCAACTCCCCCCCTTTATTGTTGTTGTTCTTATTCGTTTGTTTAGTGACTTTCTTGAACTAATTCTGTAAAACCTGTATTCTTTGTTGAGTGTGACAACTTAGTGGTAAGCTAACAATTGGACAGAGATTTCTTTAAGGGTCTAAAACCAGCAAGTCTCCAAATCTTGGCGAAGAGATTCTGTGCCCATGTTGGGGCCCGCCATTGACACTCAACCAGGCAGCAGACCACTAGCCTTGGCCTCTACTTCTTGCACAAAGCCTCAAGGTCAGCCAGAGGTGAAAAGTCTGGGCCTGCTCATATATTTCCTGAGTATGTGCACACCAGCCCTAGACAGAAGCATGGTCTTCTAAATCCCCGGAATGTACTGGAAAATTTTAAAACCCCAGCGGAGATCTCCCTCCTAAGCGTCAACTTCTCAGCATTTTGGTGAGTCTGCTGATCGCCCCCACTCTCACCTACCACCTCAAGCAGCCACAAGGGTACAGGCTTCCTCTCATTGTTTTTTGGAGGGAAGGCTTTTTCTACTGGGAGAGCTCTGAGTCAGTTAAATAAAGACAACCTTCTGAGTGGAAGCGTCCAGAAAGGCCCAGACAGGCCAAATCATGACATGTTCCTGGGAGTGACACTTTAGAGGAGCTCCTGCCCATGGTGGCCCCCGTGGCGGCCAGGGTGTGGCTCTGTGCTCGTGGGCTGCATTTCAAGGCTATGGAAGAGCTACGGAGAAGGCGGGAAGGAGGCAGGTTAAAGCTGCGCAAACAATCAGTCATTTTCTCGGATAAACATTTTCCAGATTATTGCAAGCTCTGTTTAATTTGCAGAATTCTTAGAAAATTGATTGTTCTGACCAATTATCTCATTGTTTTATTAAGAGTATTTGCAGAGGTCTTTATTTTACCATTTTTGCTGACATCATTTTTCTTTAACTATTGAATTATATTCCATTATGTAAACAATATCATTTAATTTTTTGCATAATATAGTTTCCCAATATTTTTATCTGGAAAAAATTCAAACCTTCAGAAATGTAACAATAATATAAGTATCCGGGGCGCCTGGGGGGCTCACTTGGTTAAGCGACTGCCTTCGGCTCAGGTCATGATCCCAGAGACCCAGGATCGAGTCCCACATCGGGCTCCCTGTTCGGCGGGAAGCCTGCTTCTCCCTCTCTCACTCCCCCTGCTTGTGTTCCCTCTCTGGCTGTGTTTCACTCTGTCAAATAAATAAATAAAATCTTTTAAAAAAATAATAATATAAGTATCCATATAGTTTTCACTTAGATTTAGCAAATGTTAACATTCTGCTTGCCGGCTTGCTTGCTTGCTTTGAACTATTTGAGAATTACTTACACACATCGTGACATTACCCTTAAAGAGAAGTATCTCCCAAGAATGAGCGCACTCTCCTCTGTAACTTAATAATATAATAATGACAATCAGGAAATTTAATATTGTTACAATACTATAATCTATAGGCTATGTTCAAGTCTCCCAAAGAACAATTTAGAATACTGAATACAGGCAAAGAGTGGAATCTCCACCAAGCAGAAACACGCTTAGCCCCCCAGCGAATGCCAGGTGCGATGGCCACAGGCCCAAGATGCTGCTTTACTCTGTGAGGGGCCTCCCAGGGCCTACGATTTCTTACCTTCTTGGGAGGGATTGCTGTGCTCCTGTTTTGATTTTAGTGAATGAGATAGTATCTAAAAATTACTTAGGAAAAAAATTAAGATGTGCCTGGGTGGCTCAGTCGTTAAGCGTCTGCCTTCCGCTCCTAAGCAGTTTATGACCTAGTTGGGGATGGCCAGAGCATACAGCAAGTGCCCGGCAGCAGAGATGCGAGCAGGGAGCACAGTCCGAGTTCAGAGAGAGGACTGGAGGTCGGGAAGAACTCCAGGGATGGGCACTCGGTGGGAAGGTGGGGACAGAAGGGTGGCGGTCTGAGGACAGAGGGAACGCCAAGTAGAAGACGATAATGGTGACAAGAACGAAGAGGTAGACCACACCCTCCGGGGCTGCTGGGGACAGGAAGTCGTCAGTGAGGGTCCAAGTCAAAGCCAGACTGGGTAGGAGGCGAGGGCAGGAGGTGAGTAGCAGGCTGATCTGGGAGGGGGAGCGGCAGTGCTGCCGGGCCGGTGAGCTCAGGCCTGGGTTCCTGCGGGTGTGCTCAGACCAACACCAGGCACGGGGACGACACCCCGAGGCATCAGAGGCCTCAACACCGCAGATATCCCCAGTGAGCAGAAGAGCATCGACACAGAAAAATGGGGTCCTACTTCACGTCGCCAGAGTTTCTGCAGCGCTGGTTTAAAGCACCGATCAGCTCGGTCCCTGACACAAAGTCCCGGTGATGGGTAGACTCATCTCTGGAAATTTTCCAACATTTTTAAGGAAACCATCTCTACCACCGAAATAATTCTACTTCCCCTGTTCAGATTCTATTCATTCCTCGTTCACCAAGCAACCTTCCCCTTGAGAATTCAGCTTGCCGGGTAACTGGACACACGGAAGGACACCTTGGTAACAAGAGTCCTAAGGCTTCCGGTCACTGAAATGGGTTTCCCATAACTACACTGACACGGCCTTCCACTCGTCCATCAGACTCACGTCAAGCGGGTTACAAGCATCTATCAGCACGTGTCTCTCAGGGTGCTCAGAAGGTGTGGGATCCAGGAGGACTGAATTTCTCCGTCCCGACTGCACCTCGAGCCCCCTGGATGGCTACCTGAAAGCACCTGTGCATGGGGCCGCCGGCGGTGCCCTGCGCTCGAGGCCTCTCGGGGGCTGCCCCGCGGGCGGGACCCCTGCTTTCCCACACGAAGACGGTCAATCCTGGCTGCAGGTCAGAATCAGCTGGGAGCCTAAACAAAAAAGATCCACGCCAGGAATGCTGAAATCTCTCCACTGGGCAGAGGACATGAGTTCTAATGATTCCTGCGCCTCGTGCCTGAGCAGAGACGACAAGGGCATCACAGTGCATTGGAGCTGAGAGGTTTCTACTTCACTTACATTTAGGATATTCAGTTATTCTAGTTTCTTTGACCTCCCTTTGACAGGGGCCTAGCTTTTAAGCTATTACTAGTTTTAAACTCGGAGTTCCATATTGCTTTAGACCAGAGGTCAGCAAACTTCTTCTGCAAAGGACCACACAGTAGAGGTTCAGGCTTTGCAGGCCCTACAGCTTTGGTCACAGCTACTCTTCGCTGTTAAAGCACAAAAGCAGACATGAACAATATGGAAACAAATGAGGATGCCTGCCTGCCAATACGCCTTTTATTTCTACAGAAATAAGACCAGTGGGCTGCTTTAGAACATTTGACTCATGAGAACAAGCATTCTGCTTTGTGGCCATTAATACCGAATTAGTAAAAAGTGTGAATATGAATATAAAAGGTATACTCGATCCTGTAATCTCATCCTTGATGCTCATCCTGGTACCATTTACCAGAAATGCACAACAGGGAGCCTGTTTATATTTAGACCAGATGGACCTTGTGAGGCTATTTCCGCCACTGAGTACTATCGGCCCTTCCAAGCTCCACTTACGGAGAAACTACCCATCTGATGACTCAAGCGAAGCCCCGCAGACTTCCCTGGAAAACTGGAGCACGGTGTGGGGCCACCCTTCCGGCTTCCTCACTAGCAAAGGATGCCACAGATATTTATTAACTCAATACTTGTTTATTTATCTGGGGAGGGAAGAGAACCTGTCTGTGCTGCTTTCATGTATCTCCCCATGGCCCAAGGTCGAAAGTCTTCGGTTCCATCGTTTCTGCTCAACTGAGCAGCCTCCCTCCGGGATCCCACCCTAGCCGTCACTTCTGGCATCCTCCTAATCTCTCAAAACACATGATGAATGGCAGTCAAAGGATGTGACCTTCTGCTAAGTGGAAGAAACCCCAGGATGGACCTCACTCGGCTGGCGCTCACTGCACATGTGCGTGGTCCCTGATCCCCCCTCTGTGACTCTAAGTCCCCAAACCCCTCACCATCTGGGGGAGACGACAGGCAGTCACCCAGAAGCCCTGGGAGGCCTGCCCTCCCCCCTTACGGCTCGGGGCACCCAAAGCCAACACCCTGCACAGTAAGAACCACTGTCAGGAGGGACGGTCTCCCACAGTCTCCCCCCAGCACAGCTGATGACCAGGCCATCTCCCAGCTGACCCAGAGCGTTAAGGAAAATAAAACTGAGGCAGAAGTTCCAGCCCTGGAACTCGTGAGGTCAGTGATTATGGCTCCTTATTACAGCTCCACATTGTACTTACTTGGAAGTGTTTTCAAGTATTCCTTTGACCTCATTCATTTCTTCCTTCCCAAAGTAAACGACAGTGAGATGAATTCTCCCATCCTGTTGGATGCACATCTCCCTAGAAAACAAAACACATATGTCTGGTCTGTTTTCACAGTAAGAGGCAAGGGCCAAACAAATTCCTGTTTTGTAAAGTGCAAAAGGCTCTTTTTTCTTTTTTCTCTTTCTCTCTTCCTTTCTTTCTTTGAGAGAGCACTAGCGGGAGGGAGGAGCAGGAGAGGGAGAGGCAGACTCCCTGCCAGCAGGGAGCCCCATGTAAGGCTCAATCCCAGGACCTGGAGATCAAGACCTGAGCCGAAGGGAAATGCTGACCTGACGGAGCCCCCCAAGTGCTCCCTTACAAAAGGTTCTTGAAGTAAACTGAGTGAGCTGCCAGAAACGCAGAGATGGGATACCGGGATATTTCTGGTTGGACATCACAATTGCCTGCATTTGTCTTTACCTTCCCAAGAAAACAATGAAATGTGAACATGCAGATCTAGTGAATGAAAACTCAGACGCAGGCCGCCACGGGTCCAATCTACCACAGGCTTAGCCATGGGGCCATCTAGTGTCATGGGACGGGCACCGGGTCCTGCCCCCTCTTTGCCAGAAGAAATCCACGAAGGACAGGAGACATAAATTCCATTTTACAGATAAAAAAGCTAAAGTCCAGATAGGTGGGACTACAATCCTCGTGTCTGGCTTTTCCTATGTGTGCCAGACACAACTAGAAATAAGACTGAATTAACAAAAGCAAAAAGACATTCTTTCATGTAGGGCTCCCCAAAGCCTTCGTAACAGCAGAAGAGAATAACAAGGCAGAAGCTCAGTTAGGGTATCTCGCCCTTCCCATGCAGACGCAAGCACCTTCACGGCTTCCCCATTTTTCCTCTCCATGCCTGACTCGCTGGGCGCCGAGGACCTCACACTCTCGGGCACTGACAGCCCCCGAGGGGTCAGGCCTCCATTCCGGACTGGGCCAGACCCTCTTTCTCCGCCAAGGCTGATTTAGTTGTCCACGTCCTGTGCTCTAACGGTAACACTTAAGCCGATCTGGTTAGATATTAGCTCCACAGTCCTCCACGGTCGTTCTGGGTCTCGATCTAGAAGCCTTCTTCACAAAGACCTTGTCGTTTTTTCTTCTTTTTTCAATTGAACTATGACTAGTGTACAGTGTTGGATTAACTTCAGGTGCACAATAGAGCGACTCGACGATTCTGTACAATACTCAGTGCTCATCATGGTAAGTGTACTTTTTAAATATATATATTTGAGAGAGAGAGAGAGACAGAGAAACAGCGTGAGCACAGTGGGGGGAGGGGCAGAGGGAGAAGCAGGCTCTCTGCAAAGCAGGGAGCCTGACACAGGACTCGATCTGGGGACTGTGGGATCATGACCTGAGCTGAAGGCAGATGCTTAACCAGCTGAGCCCCCCCAGGCGCCCAAGAAGTGTCTTCCTAATCCCTTCCACCCATCCCCCACCTCCCTCAACCTCCCCCCTGGCAGCCAGCAGTCTGTTCTCTGTATTTAAGAGTCCGCTGGGGGTCTTCTGTCTGTCTCAGTTTTCTTTGTTCATTTGTTTTGTTTCTTCCACATGAGTGAAATCATATGGTGTTTGTCTTTCTCTGACCTATTTCACTCAGCATCATACCCTTGAGGTCCATCCATATAATTGCGAACGGCAAGATCTTATTCTTTGTTAATGGCTGAGTGATACTCTGTTGTGTATATACTACGTTTTCTTTATCCACTCGCTTACGGATGGATGTTTGATTACTTCCATGATTTGGCTATCATAAACAATGTTGCAATGAACATAAGGGTACATGTATCTTTTTGAATCATTGTCTTTATTTTCTTTGGGTGAATATCCAGAAAGGAATTACTCTGTCATATGGTTAATTCTATTTTTAACTTTTGGAGGACCCTCCACACTGTTTCCACAGTGGCTGCACCAGTTTGCATTCCCACCAGCAGCCCATGAGGACTCCTTTTCTCCACACCCTCGCCAGCACTTACTGTTTCTGGTGTTTTTTATTCTAGCCATGCTGACAGGTGTAAGGGCATCACCTCCCTGTGCTTTTGATTCACATTTTTCTAATGACGAGCGATGAACATCTTTTCACATGTCTGTTGGCCATCTGGATGTCTTCTTTGGAAAAATGTCTGTTCAGGTCCTCTGCCCATTTTTTTGGTCAAATTATTTGTTGTTATTATTTTTTGTTTTGTTTTGTTTTTGTGTTGAGTCGCATAAGTTCCTTATATATTTTGGATATTAACTCCTTATCAAATATGTCTCTGGCAAATATCTTCTAATAAATGAATTCAGCAAAGTCACAGGATACAAAGTTAATATATGGAAGTCTGTTGTGTTTCTATACACTAATATTATGAAGTAGCAGAAAGAGAAATTAGCAATCCCATTTACAATTGTACCAACAATAATTAAATACCTAGGAACAAGCTTAACCAAGATGGTGAAAGAACTGTACTCCCAAAACTGTAAAACACTGATGAAATAAATGGAGATAGTCTATGCTCACAGATTGGAAGAACCCGTATTCTGGAAATGTCCATACTCCCCACCCAAAGCAATCTATATATCTAATGCAATCCCTATCAAAATGCCAGCAAGTTTTCTACAGCACTAGAACACATAATATTAAAATACGGATGGAACCACAAATAGCCAAAGCAATCTTGAGAAAGAACAAAGTTGGAGATATAACAATTCCAGATTTCAGGATATACTACAAAGCTACAGTAATCAGAACTGTACGGTCCGGGCACAGAAACAGACACATAGACCAACGGGACAGACCAGAGGCCAGAAATAAACCCACGACTACGTGCTCAACTGATCTTAGACAAAGTAGGAAAGAATATCCAATGGAGAAAAGACAGTCTCTTCAACAAATGGTGTTGGGGAAACTGGACAGCCACATGCAGGTGAATGAGACTGGACCATTTTCTTAAACCATACATAAAAATAAACTCAAAATGGATGAAAGACCTGATGTGAAACCTGAAACCATAAAGCCTGTACAAGAAAACGTAGGCAGTAATTTCTTTGACACCGGCCATAGAAACATTTTTCTAGCGATGTCTCCGAGGCAAGGGAAACAAAAGCAAAATTAGACTCTTGGGGCTGTAAATCAAATAAAAAGCATTTCGCAGCAAAGGCAACCATCAACAAAACAAAAAGGCAGTCCGCAAAGCCCTTGTCCTTCTAAGACATTCTTTTCTGGAAAACAACAGCTCCTTCTCCCTAAGTCGTGCCGCAGAGTGCAGGGGTTAATCGAGATCATTCTCAGTCAGGAAGCACGCGTCGCGTCTTGGGACAGCTGTATTTCTCGGGAGGCGGAGAGCACGGCGCACTCTGGGCGCTGCCACTCATCCGGACGACGCGCTGCGGGCCGGACTAGCTGACCATCACTTACTCGCCCAGTGCAGAGGTAAGGGAAGGGGTTCCGGCGACCTGCCCTCGCTATGGCGGCAGCCAGACGTGAACTCCAGCTTCCCTACGGCCAGCCCGGCGTTGGACCTCGGGCTGCCCGAGCAGGACGGCCGAGCAGGATGGCCGGTACACGTCTGAAATCTCACAGCATTAGCCTTCCGTGTCCCAGCCTCCGCCGCAGCGCAGAGCGGGTGTGCGTGGCCAGGAGGAGGACGGGAGAAGCCTCGATAAAGCTCCAGACGTGAGCTGGCCGCGGGAAGGAGTGCTCAGTCTGTGTGCCTGCCTGGACCAGTCAGATGTGACCGTGCGATCTGCTGGGCGGGGGGCAGGGGCACCCAAGGTCTGTTTGTAGGGGCGCCGCACTGCTAGGGAGAACACGCAGCCTAACGCAGGCTTTCTCAGCCTCACCCCGTCGACACTGGAGCCAGAGGATTCCCTCCTGTGGAAGGAGCTGTCCTGCGCACAGCAGGATGTCCGGCAGCATCTCTGGCCTCTACCCCGGAGCACCCCCAAACCTCCACCTCGGGCGGGACAACCAAAAGCATGTCCGGATTTTACGGAATGCGCCAGGGTGGAGGGCGCGGAATACCCCGGTCAGAGCCACTCTCGTAAGGAGGACGCAGCCTCAGCACAACAAGGCAGCTGTCAGGCGTGCACGGCTGTGGAAACGGTGTGTCCCCGGGACTTGTCCTGCTCTCGGCTGGGTTCCGTGGACGCCTCAGCGAGTCCTAGAGAGAGAGGGAGCCGTAGGAAACGGCTAAGGCTCTCTTTACAGAAAACATGATTATGAGGGGCCGTGGGGAGCTCCAGGCAGGACTTCTGGGGCACGAAAGTGTCAGTGTGGGCCCCGTGGGGGCTGCGCAGCCTGCGGGGCACCGACAGGAGCTAACAGCCTCGGCTACTGTCGGAAGCCGTGCCTTGGCATCACAGCCCACGCCTGGGCAGTGATGAAGCTCGACTTGTATGTGAGCACGTGGGAAACATCCCTGCAGGGTCCCAGAAAGCAGGGGAGGGCCCGGGGGCCTGGACATCTCACCTCAGAAGGCAACAGACAGAGGGAAGGAACATCGGGGTTATATACTTAGGGCTGGTGTTCTTCTGCCTCGGGCTAAGTGGCCATGGAAACATGGGTTCCAAGCCACTTACTGAGCGACTCTGTGGAGCGATGCACCGCTCTCATTGAGATAAGATCTTAAACTGTGATCTTTTCTGGTGTCCCGTAGGGGCACCGACCAGCTGGTGTGCCGGGGACTGTCCAGGCTTTGGCACCGATGTCCTAGTGGAGGCCTCAGACCCACGCCAGCTGGTGCAGCCGGTCCCCTCCCCGCCTCAGCGGCCTTACAGTGTGTTGGAAGGAAGGGACGGCCAGTGAGCACGGGGCAGGATGGTTTGGAGGTGTGAGGGGCCGAGAGACGGAGGAGAGTGTGACTGACTTCTTCTGGAGGATGGAGGAGGAGTCTCAAGGGAGACAGAGCCTTTCAGCTGAGTCTGGACGGGCTCCCAGCACATGGAGAGGGCAGACAAAGGGTTTTCTTAACTCAGGAGGCATAGATGCAAGGAAATCATATCCCTATTCTTTTCTAAGTCAATATTCTACTCAAATATATCAAGTATGAAAAAAAGTCTATGATTTATCTTTATGTCATGCGCAAATGAGATAATAAATATATAACAGCTCATGAGTCTCCAAATGTTACCCGTGGTCTGCACAGACAACAGGAAGAAGCTGCTTAAGCAAAAGGCATTGGGAAAAAGCACTAGGTACCGCCCCCGAAGAGGGAAGAGACAGTGACTGGGGCCTCCTGAAATATGGCTTTAAAAAAATAATATTCTTTTGGCTTGGTGGGTCCTCTCGCCTCCCCTCGCCCCAAGCTGCATTAATATACAATTCCTGGATTCCGTGTTTTGAGTAGTCCGACTGGTGTTAAAGGAGCCTGAATTGTGACTCTCAACCAGTAATCACGACCCACTCTCCTGGCTGCCCATTTCCGAAGGGCAAATGGAATCATTACCAATTGACCATTTTCTGCTCTTAGGTAGATGTTTTCACATATTCTGTGGCTCCAATGAAATAAGAAACAACTTCTATTAGGTCCCCAAATAGAAACTTTTCTCCAACTCAAGTGAACGATGTAAATTAATGTTTCTCAAACATATGAACCCTAAAAATTCCTGGGTGCAACAGTGGTGTATGAATAGAGAAAGGGCCCGCGGGAGAGACAGAGGGGCATGAGTGGGAGGGAGGATATCGTAATGGAAACTATATTAGTTTTCCTTCTGAAAAACAAAGAAAATCAGGGGCCTATCTCAACCACAGTCCGCACTGTTATGATGACCTGAGGCCCTCCTGTTACACTCTGAAATACACCATCTGAGCTAGTCCTACCCGCAAGGCTCATTTTGGTCTTGAAAGTCTATATTCATTGTTTTTTAAAGACCTAGAAATCTCCAGAAACATCTTCACAGTTCTAAGCTGAAAAGGAATTAAAATATCACTAAAGAAAATTTAAGTAAAAGATGTCCCTGATACTGTCTGAAAATATCATAAATGCTTTGAGAGGGATGAGAGAAGAGTCAGAAGAAGGAAAAAAAGAACATTAAAACAGAATCAACTACCAAAGTCTAAGAAGAATCATAGCAACATGAAAAAGGGTTCTCAGAGCATCTTTGGCAAGTAGTCAAAATAAAACTCAAACAAACTTGAACTGGGAAAGAGATCATAAAAAAATCATTTGCATTCGCATAAAAATCTTTTTTTTTCTGGGAGAGGCTCCGAGATAAGGATAGAAAGACGACCTAGAGCTTTGTTATTATGAGCTGCTTCTGCTCTCACACTACACCTCACCTGATGAGCTTGAGACCTGGACCCCAGAAGCCAAGGAAAACTAAGGAGCCCTGACGCAAACATGAGAATAGTTTCAAAGGCAAATCAGGTGATTAAGAAAAAAAAAAAAAGAGCAGGAGGACATAGGTTCAAGTTAATGCACTGCTGGGCAAAGGGGAAACAAAAACAGAGCTAGAGGTGGAGTGAGTTCTCCTGGAAACACCTCCTCTGTTTCCGGCCGCAGGTAAAGGGGTCCTTAATGATGGAGTCCCCCAGACCCCACGGGAGTCAGGTGGGGCGCTCACGGGAGAGGGAACAGCACGTGGAGCCTGGGAGGACCCCCACGGGCCAGGACCACGTGAGGACAGCAGAGAACCGGCCTTAGTAAAACCCCATCTCATGTCCATGAACAACAGTGGCGCCAAAAAGCGGCCCCCAGAGCCAGGTCAGAGTGGCGCGTGTCGCTCCTCCCAGCGGCGGTCCTACCCACAGAGACGACAACACTGGAGCTCTAGTTTTGTGATTTCTTATAAATCCTGGGAACGCTTACTGCCTCTTCAATATCGGCCTTTAGGGTCTAGGGCTAACCCTCCCCAGCAATAGCAGTCTTCTTTTCGTTAACTACTGAGGGCTGAAGTAAACTAGCCTCAGTGTCCCCTGCCCCTCTGTCCGACAGGAAGTTCAGAGCTGGCATTTTTGATGACTTGCCACTCTATCCCTTAGTCCTGGGTTCCAGGCACACCGATCCTCCCTCCTGCATTGCTAATCAGTCTTTGTCAACGACCTTTATAAAAACTGGTATTTTTTGTAAACACAGATAATTGTTAGAATCAGTTGACATAACTCAAATAATAATTAGAATAGAATATTAATGAAAATAAATGTCTTAGTCCATGCACTCTAGGCACCCGGGAGTCAATACTGCCCTGGGGGCCCACCCCCGACACGTTCTGCAACATGAAAACTTGGTCTTTGGTCCCCAGCTGACTGCACCTGATGCCTGGCCTTCACCCCAAGTAAGCTGATTTCCCAGACCTACTCTTCTCCAGGGGCCATTCTCTCTAGGGGAATTCTGGGTCGACATCCATTTCTTCTAAGAAGGCATCTCTGTTATAATTCTTAGCCGTCTGGCTCTTTTCTAGGTGACTAGTTAGCACCTGATGCTGAAGTGAGAAACAAAACAAAAGCCCTTCATCTGCTGGTAACGACCAGTGTCAGAGCCACACGGGGACACATCTGGACCCATATTTTGATTTTACGGGAGATACTAAAGCCGGATAGCTAAAGCTCCTTGTACAAGATTCCTCATTCAAATGGTGTCAGAACAAAGGCTGTCCACCTTTTACAAGACCTGCATGGGAAAGACAGTGTCTCAAATACATCAGTCAAACACTGATCATCACAGACCCTGTACCACCAACAGTGGCAAATGCCAAGTCTTGCTGCTAATCAATGACCAATGAACGGGAGGCGATCTTCACACGGAAGACAAGAAGGCGGTGGGACAGACAGATGACTCGGTGCTCCCGTCCTGCGGCTCGGGCTCCAGCCACTCCCTCCGGAAGCGCTGGAGACGCGGCCGGGCGGGGAGAAGGCGGCTGAGGGGAGCGGCGCCCAAAGCCCAACTCAGGGTCTCTGTAGAGAAAGAGCCACAGCGACACACACGGTCTCTTTACGTCACGTGGAAGCAGAGAAGGATGGCAGGGCCATCTTCATCACACTTTGTGAACTGTCCCTGCCGGAACGGTGGAGTGGGCAGAAAGCAGAGGACACAGATGACCACAGTCACGGTCCATCTCAGGGCAGGGAAAGAAGGGATGGGAGATGCTGACATCAGCTGAAGCGTCTTACATACACCCTCCGCCACACACACACACACACACACACACACACACACACACGGCCAATCATCAAGCAGAAGCCCAAGCCTTATCTTCCTTCCTCTTCTTGATGTGTGGCGATGGAAAGAGCTACTGGAGACAACAGGTGGGGATGAGAAGGGGGCTCCTGCGGCGGGGGCTCCAGGCCTCTGCCCCTCCCCGAGGCCATGCTGAGAGCCATCATCCTCCCCTGAGGACAAAGACCCATCCACCACGAGACAGAGTGAGCCCGGCCCAGGCCAGAGCCATCCCAGGGTGCCGAAGGGCCACGGGAATTGGGAGCCTCCAACAAAAGCTGCACAAAGCCTCCGCTGAGTTTTCTCTCCTTCCCCTGTTCTTGGAGACTACAGATAAAGTGAATCAAACAATAAATACCCTGCCCTCAGAATACAGCCAGGAGTGGGCCACAAATAGTCCTCCATCAGGACGGGACGGTAGCCAAGCAGTTGGCCGGCCCCCTGCTCGCCAGGCGGAAGGAAGGCGGAAGGGCCAACTCACAGCAACCGTGTTTCAGGAGCAGCACCAACATTAAAGGAAGAAAACAACCGAGAAACAAGAAAAGCAACAGCACTTAAAAAGTAAATGAAAAACCTAGTTTGAAAGAAAATACAATTCAAACAGAAGAAAGTATCTTAAACATTTCGCACTTTCTTAAATAAAAATGTGAATTCAATAAAAAAAAAAGTTCGAAGAAGAAATGATGAAAACAACAGAGTAAAAGGAACATTCTGTGCTGAGAAAATAAGGTGCCAGCCCAAACACAGAAGGTAATAAATCAAACACAGCAAGGGACGGAATAGATGCGTCTGGAAATCAAATTGCTCATCTTGAGGAAAGCTTTATGTGAAAGCAGCTAAAAGACTAAAGGCATGAAGAGATAGAAGCTAATACAGAAGTGAAACACCAAACACTTTCCTGACATGAAAGAGACCACAAAACAAAAAAGAAAACTCAATAAAGTACAGGAAAATCTGAGCGAATTCAAGACACTGCGATGAGACGTATCCTGATGAAGCTCTAGGTTTCGAGAGTCAAGGAGGAATTCTTCAGGCCCTCGGACAAAAGTAAGTCATTCTCAGGGGAGAGGAAATGACGTTGCCCAGCATTTCTCCGCGGGGTCATCAGATGTCAGAAGAATTCTACAGACTCCTGAGGAAAGAAAGTGTGTCCCAAGAACCTTAAGCCCAACCGATTACCCTTAAACTAAAACGACCATAAGTAGACATCCTTCCACTCTTAGCACTGAGGACACTTGAACAACTTTGGCGCCCATGGAATCTAGCCAACCAAGACCTCAGGACTGCAGCTGCTGGTGTCCGAGGGCTGCTGATGCGCCCCCGAAATCCACTTACACACGGGCCCCGGGGCTACGAAACAGCACACAAAGGCTGCGATCCCTGACAAGGTAAAAATGATAGATGCCAGCACACTGCAAGGTGGGATGGAGGGAGGGAGACAGTGTGACGTGCTGGTCTCCTCTTCTTACACTGATTATTCAGGCAACCCTCTCTAAAGTGAGAATATGCAGCAAAAAATACATAATATTCCAATCTTTTGTCAGGCAAATTCTTTTTTTTTTCTTTTTTAAATTTTAGAGGGATCTCAGCGTTGCCTGAGTGGCTCAGTTGGTGGTTTAGGCTCCGTTCATGATCTCGGGTTCATGAGCTCGATACCCACATGGGGCTCCACGTAGGTCATGGAGCCTGCTTCAGACTTTCCCTCTCACCCTCCCTCTGCCTTCCCCCCTCCCCCAAAAAATAGACAATTTTAGAGGGATATCTTCAGAGCTCATAATATGTCTTACAGCCGAGAAACATTTTCTTAAAAGAACAGCAATTTCTTCAGATTTTACCTCAGATTCTGAATTTCTACTTTGGATTTGCCTCCATAAATTGAATCAGGCAAAATGCAATTCTTTAATTAAAAACAGAATGTATAGTATATCTCTTACCGTATTAAATTATTTCTAGCTAGCAAGTTATTCTTCTAGCTGCATATATGCAAAGAAAAGTACCTACAATAGATTCTAATTAATGTTAAAAATGGTTAATTTGGGGAGGCAGGGCCAGGAGTGGATTTTTAAATAATTCATTCCTTGTGTTCTATATTATTTAAATATATCACTTTCACAAACTAAAAATCCATGATAAATTATAACAGCCAAAAAAGTCTTTCGTTGAATTTTTAAACAAAACATAAAACATACGGTAACTACATAAGAATTTACAAAACAGAATTCAAGGGAAGGAAACAAGACTCATTCATCACGCCATCTTCAGTCCCAGAGTTAATATCTGCTAATCTTATGATAGAGGGGATTCCATAAAGATGTTAAATATTTAATAAATGGCTCCTTATATTTTTCCAATACTTTAATGTTTGTATTAATTCTATTTAAATATTTAATTGACCAGCGTTTACTCTGGAGTTTTGTTATGCAATAAGAATCCAATATTTTCCACTATGTTTGATTAATTGCCCTAAAGCTATGCACTGAACAACCCATTCTCTGCTGGCCGATCAGAAATGCCGCCTATCCTTAGTTCTGACACAGAATTAAATACTCTCAGGTTTGGGTAGCCTTACTTGTCTCATTTTCTTCAGAGACCCAACATATTCAGAAGCCGCTAGAGGACAGAGAAAGCTCCGCACACAGCTTGCTCTGTCCTGAGAAACCCTCTGGTGGCCCGCTGCCCATGCCTCTGTCCCTGCTGCGGCCCCTAGCTCTGGTCCAGGGGCTTCTAGTCCACCGTCTCCGGAGCTCACCCCCTAACCCCAACATCTGGTCGAGTTTCTGGCACATGCAGTCCTTCTAAATATCCTGCCCAGGTCATAACCTCCCCCCGCCCTTTCCTGCCCCGCCACGGCAGGCATTCTATCTGTTTCTAAAACATTAACTAGAATTACATCTCATGTGACCATCTCAATTTAAGAGACTAGCATGCATTTTACCTTTTTCAACAATATTTCCCTTCTAGTTTCAGTCCTATCATTAAATACCAGCAATCCTCAGGGCACGAAGGCAACGGCTGGCCCATATAACCACAGGAATCCCGATGCTGTGGGCCCGGAGTCCTACATAGAGAGTGAAGCAGACGGGCCTTAGTGTGAGCTCTAGCTCGCCAGCCCAGCACGCTCCGTGATGGGCCTTCCTGACTGCCTGGCGCCGATCTCAGGGCCTCACCTGGCACGCTCTTGGCAACCTCCTAGCCAGAGAAATGGACTGTGAACTAGTCCTAGAATGGGCACCAGCTGCCGGCAGCAGTGATTTGACTTAATGTGTAGTGCCAAGCGTGGGTTTAGTCCTTCTCGGGGAACCACGCCGAGTCAGCCAGCAGCCCTGTGACATCCCCGAGAGGAAGGGGGCACCGGAGCACCGACGAGGGGCCGCCAGAGGGTCCACATTCCTTCCACTGCTGGAGCCAGAGGATGCTGCTGCTCAGGGGACGGGCCCACAGGGTCTCCACAAATCGGGAACAGGTGACAGGATCAGCCCCCCCCCCCCAACGCCACGCGGCATGGTGGCACAACGGAGGACACAACTCCGAGCCTGGAGAAGAAAGACACTGGGCCTTGTGACCACTGGGCTTAGTCTTCAAATATAAAAAATTTTAAAAGACTTTTCTAGAATCTTGAGAAGTATCAACCACACCCTGACACTGAAGATTACGGGCTTTTAATAATGTGAATTTAATGATAAAAGATTAAAAGTAAGTTTGAGGGGCGCCTGGGTGGCTCAGTCAGTTAAACATCTGACTCTTGAATGATCCCAGGGTCGTTAGAGCCCCACGCGGGGCCCCATGCGGGACACGGAGCCTGCTTACGATTCTCTCTCCCTCTCCCTCTCCCCCACCCTCCATTCTCTCTCTAAAAGAAATAAATAAATGAATAAAGATAAAAATAAAAGTTTGAGGGGCGCCTGGGTGGCTCAGTCAGTTTGCCTTCGGCTCCCAGGGTCCTGGGATCAAGCCGCACATCGGGCTCCCTGCTCATCAGGAAGTCTGCTTCTTTTCCATCTCCCTCTGCCCCTCCCCCATTCGTGCTCCCGCCCTCTCTCTTGAAAAAAAAATCTAAGAATAAAAACAAGTTTGATCTTCCAAGATTTATCATTAGACACCTGTAGCTTTCATCTTTCCAATCAGCTGGCTCGGGACGTTAGCTAATCCAGGAGAACCGATACATGGATGTTAGCCATGAGAGCTCACAAGAACCTACACTGCACAATAAAGAGCTTCAAGACACGTATGGAAAAACTACGTACTGTCCCTGAAAACCAATTCCTACTTGGTCTTCTTGAGGAGCTACAAAAGCGAGTGCTTGGAGACTTCTTGGTGTATTCTAAATTTAATCTCTGAGGAGGCGTAGGCTAGAACAGAAAACAGATTCTGATCCAGTACCCCCAGTCGCTGCAGGGGGACAGCCAACGGAGGCCTCCCGCGGCTGAGGGCACACGTCCCCCAGCCAAGCCCGCAGGCGGCAGGGGCCCTGGCCGTCCAGCATCCCGGAGAAACCTCACTCCGCTGATGAGACAGCACGGCGAGCCATCCCCGACCGCAGCCCAGACTCAGGCTAGCCCTGGACCCGGCAGGCATGAGGCGTCTCTGCAGGACCAGAATTTCCCCTTCTGAAGGCAAACCTGCCTGTCCGGCAGCTTCCTGACGCTTCAGGGAAAGGCAGATGCAAATGATAAAGCTGACATGAAGGAAGCATCGAAGGAGGAGAGAAAGGGGCCTTGTCCTCGGTCAGGGAAATGCTATCAGCATCTGAGTGCACGCCCCACAGAGGAGGGTACACAGGCACAAACAGACCTGAAATTGTGCATGAACTGCCGGAACTTGTCTGCGCGCTTCGCCAGCGGCACGATGACGTTGATGAGGGCGTCGGCCATGTTGAGCTTTTCCTGTTTTACTTTCATGATGGGGCCAAACGGTCGAAACAGGACGAGTCGCCTGAATTCGTGCTTCTGTTCCCCTTTGAACGTAAGCTCGTACAGGGTGCCTTTATCCCTCTCCGTGCGGTAGATGCCTGTCAACACAGACACACAAAGGGAGGGTTAGAAATTAACCATAGCGGCGGAGTATTTTTATTCTTAGAGCTGAGATCTAGCACAACATGCCTTTTAAAACATTAAGATTAAATCTCTACATGTAATAAGTCTTACAAAACCCAAAATGCTCCCATATTTACAATCTTCAAAGAAATCAAAATACCATCAATTTAAAAATCATAGTTTGAAGACTTCAAGTCCATAATGTTGGATACAGAACTGTATTCACACTGTACAGAGACATTCAAAACAGGACGGTGAGGAAACAGGCCACTCAGGAGCGGCTGTGATGGCGAGGGGGGTTGTGTGTTTTTTTCTTTTCTGCTATCCACACTTTCTGCAATGATTGGATAAATACTATCATTATTATACGTATTTAATTGTAAAAGAATATAAAATTATCTCTTAGTGATCACAGCCCTTTCCGATGGACTGACCATCTGCTCTATTCGGGGCACCTCGAGCGGCCCTCTGGAAGCTTCTAGAAGCGTTCACGTGCACATCACGCGGCGTAAGGGACAGCGGCAGGTGCAGGGCTTCCTCGGCTGCATACTGCCCTTCCTGCCTCGGAGAAGCAGCGACGCTCGGCGCTCCCGAGCCAGCCTGCCTGGGGCGTCCACTTACGGCCCCGAGCTGTGCTCCACACACGTCACCGGTACTGACACGCCACAGCCGCGCCCGTCAGGCTGCAGTTGTGACCAGCCAACTCTCAGGATGAGCCCCCCGAAGGCCCGACCCGGCAGAATTCTTCTATCAAATAAGCAAATGATTTCCAGTGCGTAGGTTCCACTGCCTTCCCGACATGGCGGGTATTGTGGACGTTTTTTCCTACAGTCAGAGAAAACTCCAGGAAGAATCCAACACATCTGCAGCCAAGCCCCTTCATCTTTGACCTCTGACTTGCCTTGTTTCCTGTCGCAGCCCTCTTCCCTCCTCCGAATCCCGTTGGCTGGCTCGCACCTCCCGGTCTTAGAGCAGCTGCAAAAGTGTGTCTCCAGGAAACTGTCTGCCCCCGGGAGGGACCGTCCTCACGGCCCCTGGCCACCCCCTCTCCCTCACCCGCTCTGCTTCTGTGGGCCCTACAGGCCCTCTTCGCCAACACCGCCAGCTCTCCGCCCCGCTCCCTGCCTACGGGAGCTCCTCGTGCTCACGGCCTGCTGCACGCCTCCTCCGCCTTTTCAAAGCTTGGCTCTCCTTCAGGAGCCCCAGAGAGGAGCCTGCTACTGCAGATTCTCGAGGGCGTCTCGTTTCTCCGAGCTGTCCCAAGGGCCCACCTCGAGAAGCCAACTGCCCAGTCTGCTGGCAGCCAGCATGGGGGACTGAAGGCCCCGAGCTCATGGTGACAGGCCTGAGGTCTCCTCCGCAGCCTCCACCAACCCCTGGGGTAGCAGGGCCCTCAGAGTCACAGAAGCCGGAGCAGAATTCACAGTCCCTGCAGGGGCCCTTCATGGAAGAAAGAAGAAGGTTCACGTCTTTGGAAGCTCAAAGGACTTCTCTGAAAATGTGCAGTGGTTCCCTTCGAAGTCTGTTCATTCCTTCGAGCAACTAGTACTCCCTGAGGAAACAGGCTGTCTCCAGCACGTCCAACACTGTCCGCGGCAGCAAGGGACGCCACCAACGTCCAGGGTCCGAGTGAGGCTAGGAGGGAGGAAGGAGCCGCTTCTGCTAACAGGCTGCGCCGCCGAGGGGCCTGCCAGGGGCTGGTGGCTGGGCCTCCTCGCGTCCCTGGAGGCTGACCTCAGCGAGCCTACCCTCGGCACACACCCGTCAACGTGGAGAAGGCTGCTGACAGCTTCATGTGCAGGAAAAACGTACGTGGGCTGGAGAGTGGGTTTTTTTAACGGAGTCATTTTCCTTCTGGGCACCAGGATAAGAATCATTCACTTCTAAAACTCTGAATCCACAGATTTGAAAATACAGGTAGAAAGACAGGCGAACCCATTGGAAGAGACCGGCGTCTACTTAGAGAGAGCCCAGGGCACGTGAGGATCCTTACCATCAGGACCCTCACAAGCTCGTCAGAGGCGCTGCCCTGTCGCCAGGCGCCGAGACAGGCAGTGGCCGTGGCCGGGTCCCCGCGTGGCCGCCCCCATGGACGCCAGTGTGCCCCGGCCACGCCGGCAGCACGGTCTCAGCTGCTTCTCACCGTCTTCCAGAGCCCACGCCTCAAAACCGTTACTGCGCCGGCTTTCTAGCTGATTTCACCATACTCCATCCAACTGCACTAACTGTCTTATAAATCTGATTTCAACCTCTTAATTCCATTTCAAGTACGTCATTTAAAGCTCTCCTGCACCGAGGGTCCCCTGAAAGCCACACCCCGGCCCGCCAGCCACACCTGCATCTGGGTGTCTGGGTCTGCGTGCAGCACAAAGGACGACACCCCCTGGGTCCCCGTGCCCCCGGGAGTCTTCAGTGGTGCAAGCACAGAGTGTGAGGGAAACGGGCGGGCAGAAGCCTCTGGGACAGCAACGGCCTCTCGGCCCGATGAGCCGGCATGCACACCAGTGAGTGCAAAGCAAACCAGCTCTGCATAGGATGACATCACCTTTAGGCATCGTGTGAATTGAAGAACAAGATAAAAACTGTGGAGCTAGCGTAGATTTGGGGTTCGACACCCTGACTGCCCTCTTTCTCGCCATCATCACTACGTCTACTCTGAGCTAGGTGTTCCCACTCCTGAGCCAGTGTCCTGACGCTCCTCCTACGCGACCCAAGGGGGGCAGGCTCTATGTAGGACAACCCCTCGGCGGGGGCAGCCCCAACAGCCAGGGTCCGCCGCGGTCGGCCACAAATGCCTGCCCCTTCAGCAGGAAGGAGCTAGCCACAGGCCCCTCGGCATCTTGTCATCATGTAGGACTCGGAAATTGAGATGCGAAGTGTCAGGGAGGGCCCCCCGTCCTTACCCTCACTCTTACTTGTTCTCACTCCCCGCGAGTGTCCCTGGGTTGTGGCCCAAGCTGCGTGCGGATCACAGACGTGTCTTCACTATCATCCCTGCCTTTCCCACCTTCCCACGTGGAGCCGCAGTCCAGACTCTCAGCAAGATAAGTACGATCCCCTTCCGGCCCACATCTCGCTTCCGGGGCCCAGTCCAGCCTGCAGAGAACATCCTTTGGCCCTCCACCGTCCTAGAGCGCCATTCTAAACCTGCTTTTCCCTCAGCAGCTCCTTACAGTCTAGAGAGCACCAGGCCTTCAAGACCTCCGTCCCTCCGTGGCCTTGATCTACCACCTGCCCCTGGCCATGAGAAAGATGGGCTCCACACAAGGCGGTTTATAATGCGCAACATACAACTACCCTTCCTCCTTGGGGAACCTGGAGCCTTCCTGCAGTGCCACTGGGACGGTAAAATGGTACGGCCACGTTGGAAAACAGTTTGGCAGTTCTTCAAAAACTTAACCATAGAGTTCTCGCATGATGTAGCCATTCCACTTCTGGGTATGTACCCCAAGGAAGTGTGAACAGAGCCGCGAACACGTACGTGTCCACACCTGTCCACACCCGCATGTCTATAGCACCAGAGATAGCAACAAGCCAAGCCGTCAATGAAAGAGGATGACACGCTGTGGCACCTACAATGGACGACTGTCAGCCTGAAGAAGGAAGGCCACTCTGGCACAGGCCACAATAGGAACGAATCTCACGGACATGTGCCACGTGAAATAAGCCAGACACAGAAGGACAAGTAGTGCGTGGCTGCACCTCCATGAGGGTCTCGAGTAGTCAGGTTCCTAGAGACAGAAAGGAGACAGCTGGTTGCAGCTGTGCTCACCTGGGCTGGGGGCAGGGAGTGGGCACCTGGTATTCAATGGGCACAGAGTTTCAGCCCGATATGATGTAAAGGTTCTAGAAATGGGCAGTGTGACTCACAGTGTGTCACTGAACTGTACACTTAAAAAAATAGTTAAAATGGTAAATTTTATGTCATGTATACTTTAGCACAATAATTGCTCTCCTCTCAAGAGGCCTTGAACTTTGTACCTTTATCCCTTCGAACCGTGACCTCCTCCTCTGGGAAGATGCCCAAGACATCCACAACCCAAAGCCGCTCAATCCTCCAGAAACTCTGATCTTCAGGGATTTTAAACTTCTCTTTGCTGAACTATCGTCTCAGCCTCTACAGACGTTCGAGATCATCTAGGCCAGCCTTGCCATTCTACCGCTGAGCACGGCGAGTCCCACGGCGCTTGGGGTCTGCCTGGGTTCCCCAGACCCTGTAAGGACGGCCTGGGGCACACCCTGTGCGAGGGCTCACTCCCGAGAGGTCCCTTCTCATGTGTGACACGTACAGCTCGGAGCAGGACAGGGTAAACAGAAGTCAGAATAAACAACAGAAAGTCTGTCATAAAAACCAGTTTGGCTCATTTACCCACAGAAAATCTTCACATACACCCTTAGAACTTTTCTTTTATGTTGATGCACAATTGTAACAGTTATTAAATAGTAATCCCCAAGGGGCGCCTGGGGGGCTCAGTCACTAAGCATCTGCCTTCGGCTCAGGTCATGATCCCGGAGATCTGGGATCGAGTCCCACATCAGGCTCCCTGCTCGGCGGGAAGCCTGCTTCTCCCTCTCTCACTCCCCTTGCTTGTGTTCCCTCTCTAGCTGTGTTTCTCTCTGTCAAACAAATAAGTAAAATCTTTTAAAAATAAATAAAAATAAAAATGAATGCGTGAATAAATAGCAATCCCCTAAAGTCATAATCTACAATGTATTCAAAGTAGTAAGTTTTAAGAGGAGATGTTCACGAAAAACATACTTCTAACCACACACATACAAAAAGAGTATATGGGAAAAGAGAAACCTAAAACAGGCAGAAATGCTGACAGAGGTACATAGTGGCCTTCTGACAGCAGGGGGAGAGGCAGAACACGGTTTGCTTTTAACTTAAACGTCTGAGCCACCAACTATAAAACACTCTACCCACACAGATCGCCCTTGAAGACGTCACTATAACAGCACAGCCTCCTTACTCTGTTCCAGAGGAGAAACAGAAAGACCTGAGAAACATTTTACTCCCAATAGTCATTTTTAACTATTTTGGTGCTTCAGTGGTTTTCAGCTAGAAAATCCTGCTCAGAAGGAATATCTCATCCTCTGCGGAGAGGATGAGATAAATGGGACACCAGTACAGTGCCGTCTGTTGTCAGCTGTTTCTCAGGGCAAAGAGTAGGTATCTGACGTTGGGAAAGAGGTGTTGCTTAATCTCCAACGCTCAGGCACTGCACGGGAGCAAGTCTCCCCAAGAAACAACACAAGTGACCACTTTCAGGCTTTGCCTCAACTGCCAGGGAGGGGAATGTGTGTGCGCAGCCGGCTTTCCTGTCTTCACGGGGAGTCAGCCTCTAGCAGCTTCGGGACCCGTCCAGACGCAAGCTCATCACGGCTTCCAACCTGCACCCAACATTCTGTCTGTGTGATAGGAAGCGGTTGCCCTGGTGGGTGTCCTTGCTGACCCACGACTCGCCCTTTTCCGTACGTCCCTTTACTGCATCTTGTGTGTGTCTGTTCCTGCCGCGAAGCCACGCGGACGGCCTCATCACCGTCACCTCCGGGAAAGCTCTAAGGCCTTCACTTCACTTAGAGCGCATCCTTACTTCTCACTCCCACGGAGCGCTGGCCTCGCCCTGGGGAGGCACCCCCGCCACACACACACACACACACACACACACACACACACACACACACAGCTACAACCCACCGTCACTTCCGGAAGGCTCTGGGGCACTTACACGAAACGGGAAGTGAAGGCACGCTGTGACTCTAGCGCGACCGTGGGCGGGGACCCTGGGCAGGGACCGGCCAGCCCCACGCGGGCGACCTCACGCGGTCATTCTCGTCCTCGCTGGCTGTCCTTATGGGTGGATTCACCGTGGGTTTTGTTTTATATTAGAAATACAGCAGTGAACATAATGAAATCCCTGGGCTCTGGGAGAGAAAGGCAGACGGGCACCCAGCACAGGCAGGAGGGCGCGATGAGGCCCTGAGAGGTGTGCCCGGGCTGGGAGGGGACGGGAAGGCCTCCTGCCTGACGGAGGGACGAGCAGGCCGCGGGAAGGCGCCCCCAGAGCCGGGCACCGCGCGGGTGCCCCCAAGCCTGCGGGATCAGGGAGCGGCGCTCCGCGGAGACGGCAGCATCAGCGAAGACGCCGGAGAGAGACCAGGCCCCGGGGCTGTGTGTGGCCGACCCGAGGGGGAGCTGGGGCGCAAGGCGGGGCCTGGGACAGAGCAGGGGCTGCGGCGGAGGGTCCACTAGGCCATCCTCAGGGGGGCGGCCGGGGGTCCGCAGAGGAGCCGGGAGGACCACCACCTCACGGCAGCGGGAGCGTGGAGGGGCCGCGGGGACTGAGATCTGACCGCCGTGAGGAGAGAATCCTGATGATCCAGCACGAAGGGAAAAAGGCCTGACCGTGGCCACGCCGGCCGAGAGGACGAGAAGCAGAAAGGACTCAGGGAACGGCGCTTACGGACCGGAACAGCAGGTGCGGGAGTCGGAGAGGCGCCGCGCGGCTTCAGGTACAGGCGACCGAGGGGCTTTGTTTGTCCGTTTTAACTAATATTATTTTTGTTTAGGTCTTCTTATCTTACAGAATGGATCCACACTCACTTTTCTTTTTAAAGAATGCCTGAGGAACTTGGACAGCTCATGTCCCAGGCAAATTTCAATGTTTTTTTTTCGTACCACATTGCTTTATTTCTTCATTTTGTTATCACGTTCACTCAGCCACTGTACAGTACATGATCCGTCCTCGATGCCCTGTTCAATGATTCATTCGCTCAATCTAACGCCCAGGGCTCATCGCAGCGCGTGCCCCCCCCCGTCCAGTACGTCAGGCAGAGAAAGACGATCACATGGTCTCCCTCGCATGCAGAGCATACTCAGTAGCGCGAGGACTGTAGGGGAAGGGGTGGAAATCCATCCCAGACACCTGAGAAACAATCTGGGGGTTTCAGAGAAAAAGGTTTTGAGCTGAGCCTTGGATGTGCCGATTCCGGAGCTGTGTGAGGAGAACGCGTGCTCAGGGGACAGGCCTCCCTTTGACACATGGAGGAGGGTGTCCCCGACATGCAGAGGGTCACAACAGCCGGGAAGTCTTGGTCTCTCACCACACCCCGCGGTGTGGGCATCAGCAGGGAGGCCGACAGGCCCCCAGCAGCAGAGCAGGACCGGGAGGCGACCAGCCGGCGGGAGCCAGCGAAGGACGGCAGCTGGGCAGCTGCGACATCAAGGCCAAGGACAAAACGGGCCCCCGGAGGGCAAGGAGGAGACCACTGGCCACCTGACCAGTGAAGGCCCCAGAGCAGTACCAGGGCTGCGGGCAGACACGAAGTGTGAGGGGAGCTCAAGTGCCTGCTGGGTTCAGAGAGTTTTCCTCTGGTTGAGTATTTTCCTTTCATTTCCTTAAAGTCGTTGAATGACTGCTGCTGCCTCAGGACCTTTGCCTTTTCTCTCCCCTCTGCCTGAGATACTTTCCCTCAGTTCTGGACATGGCTGGACCCTTCTCACCAGTGCGTCCCAGCCCAAGGCCACCTCCTCAGGGGGGTCTCCTCTGGCCTCATTCCCCACTCCCAGCGGCCCCGTCACTCTGCCACGGCTTTCCTGTTCCCCGTCTGTCTGTCTGCCCCGCACACTATGTGAATGTGGCTACTCACCCGCCTGTTCAGTCCTGTTCCCACCCCAGCAGGAAGCCCATGAAAACCAGATCGGTTTCTGCAACCCTAATGCGCATCTCTCGCACAGAGGAAGGGCAGGAGGGGCTCCAGGCTCCCTGCTCGGCGGGGAGCTGGCTTCTCCCTCTCCTTTCCACTCACGCTCTCTTTTGCTATCTCTGTCTCTCTCAAATAAATAAATAAAATACTTTTTTTAAATAGGAAAGGGGCACTTGGGTGGTACAGGTATTTAAGCATCTGACTCTTGGTTTCATGTCATGATCTCAAGGTCATCTCAAGCCCCATATCAGGCTCAGTGCTCAGCACAGAGTCAGCTTGAGATTCTCTCCCTCCTGCTCATGGGATCTCTGTCTCTCTCTCAAACAAATAAATAAATAAATCTTTAAAAAATAGGAAAAAGAAGCAACCTTTATATGTCAAGAGGAAGGAACAGATGGAACCAGGCCACGAGGATACATGGATGGAATGGCAAAGGGAGACGAAGGTGGGAACCATGATCCAGAAAACACGCGGTCTTGGACAGAGCGGCATCACTATCCTCCAGAACAGGGCAGAAGTAGGAGAGCGAGGGTGCTGGCGGTGCAGGTTCGGGGCAAGGAGCCACAGGACCCGACGAGGCTAATGTCTTTAGCTTCCAGAGAGTGGGGAGCAGGTCAGCCTGAGGACAAGGGATTTGAGGGTGGGCACTGTCTTTGTGAGGGGCTGGGGGCCTGGGGGGGTGGCCAGAATGCAGCTGGGCTGGAGATCGTAAGTTTGTACTGGTATCAGCATGTATGGACCCTCAGCGTTCTCCCTCCAGCAGCATGAAGAGCAGGCGATGAAGGGGAGACGATGGTGAATGACTGGTCCAGGACCGGGCTCTACAGGCCAAGGAAGCAAGTGGCTGAGTGTGCACTCGGTGGCGTCCAGGCTGGAGAGGGAGGCATCACGTCTAAGGACAGGCAGGTCAAAGGACATGGGATGGGTCAGAGTGCAGATAAACAACGGGAAGACCGGAGTCAGAAGTAGTAACAGAAGTCCTGGGGGAAAATAGGTTTCTGATGATGTGCGAGTTTAGTGAAGGGAGGGCTCCTGCAGGAGAGGACAAGGCCCACGCTGCCCTGGAGACTGGCCTCCATCGTCCTGCTCCTTCCGTGCCTTGTGTCGGCCAGACGACACAGTGTGCCGCTCGGGAGCCCCAACTACACCTCGTGTGCGCCTGAGCCCTGAGCGCATCTTCTTCAGGGACCGTGGGCTTTTCATGAAGACGTGGTAGAGCCATCTCTTTCCATGACTTAAAGAAACCACTGGTGAAAACTGACAGTCCAGATGCCTACATGGGGTCAGGGGAGTTCAGGGGGCCGGACGCAGCGGTGGGGCACAGACAGGAGGGAGAACAAACACCCGAGGCGGGGGGACCAGAGTGCCCATTGTCAGGGAACAGCCTCTCAACACACCGTGGGTCGGTACACCCAGGATGCCGTGAAAGAAGATGACCTCAGATCCAGGAGCAGCAACGAGCAAGAGGTCCGAGGTCAGAGGGCAGGGAAGGGGTCACTGTCTCCGGCAGCCACCCGGCTGTCTGTGTGGAACAGGGCGCATACCGCAGGTGTCTCTTTCTGAAACCACACTCAGAAACTCACCTTAGGCCCGAAACAGTCTTCCAGCGAGGTGAGCCGCTCACCCATTTCCTGTTACAGGTGGGTGAACTGAGGCCATTCTGCTCATTTGGGTGAACAATCAGTAGTTCAATAAGGAACATGTGCAGGGTTACAAGCGGTATGCTGGCCGATGACGGGCACGGCAACTGCATGTCAGAGCCTGTCACGCAGAATCTCTTTAAAGGCGACTTGACCGTCAAAAGTATGTGTATGATTCTTTCTTCTCCGCTCTTCCTTTCCTTTCAAGATTGACTTTGACAGAAAAGCATCCACAGAGATCACTTCAGAAAGCTAACCCATTAACTTCCCAAATTATATCAGGAAAGTCAGTCTTAAAACTCATTCATTCGTGGACACCAATTTCCTCGTCTTTAAAAAACGGGATTAATGATAACAGTTACTTCTTCGTGGGGCTGTTGTAAAGATTAAATACATGAAAACATGCCTAGTACATGGCAGCAAAAGCAACGACCCTAATAACTGTTACTACTACTGTAATTATGATGCCATCCTACTTTGCTCCATTCGCCATTTGATGAGTTCCTTCTCTTGGTCAGAGAGGTCGGGGCTCTGGGACAGGCCTTCCTCTTGCTGAGCTAGGCTGACATTTGGTACGTTTGGAAGCTGAATTCAGACACTCATTTCTAAAAATCATCATGTGGATCCAGAGATATGAGGATTCTTGAATACGCTGGTAAAAAGCCCATTAATATGTAAATTAGCATATATAATATTTAGATAAAGAAGTTTTGAGCAGTATCATACTACGATTTTTTTTTTTTTTTAGCTGTTGCTCGAGAACTCCATTTCTAATGGATTGTCTCAGCTGGACTCTTCCAACCATTGATGCCATATAGCCCTTAATCAGATAGCATGACCTTCTATCTGACGATACCGTCCCCTCCCGACCTCACAGCCCCGTAGCACACCCGCACCACACCCCACACTGACATAATTTGCAGAGCCTCCTTCCCTCTGCCGGACCACGCAGCCTCCTGGCTTTGTGGACGGCTTCTGTGCCTGGACAACGTCCACATCTAAGACTCACAGCCTAACTCTGGCTTCACTGCTCACTCTGCACCACCTTAAACAGGATATTTAATGACCCAGGGTTCCTACTTCTTAAAACTGAATCACAGTGTATGTTCAAAGCATCAACAACAACTGCTTTGTGCTTCAAGGAAAATCATTAGTTGGATCTTATACGAGCATTTATTTTATTTGACTAACACATCTAATTACTGGTAAAAATTCATCTTAGCTTTACGAATAGGCTAGAAGAGCAAATCGCTGGCCATCTGGGGGAAAACATGTATATTTCTGTGGAACTTCTTTCTATGTATAAACTACACCAAGCTGAAGATTAAGAAAAGAACCAGAAGACCTAGAACACAGGTCACAATTTTCCACCATAATAGACACATACTGACTCATATTTATGCACACCAGTAGCAGCTGGTAAGCTTTAGAAAAGACAAGATTCTTGGGCTCTACACCAGAGCTGTTAAACTGGGTCTGAGCACTAGCTTTTGGGAACCACTGCTGTACCCCAAACCAGGACAAGAGTCAATGGTAAAAATGAAGAATTAGCTGTTGCAATAAATAATGACCATCCCAATCAGTGGAGTTTCTGATGGGAGAAGAGCTATGACCAAATGCTCACAAAACACATCCTACAACAACGATGGGTCCTTACCTCTGATGCTTCTAGGGTGGTCCCAAAAAACCCCAAACCTTTTTTTTTTTTTTTTTTTTGGTCTTTGAACATCTACTTTATAATACCAAGTTTGGAGCTATGGCCCAAACCTTGGCAATATTTTAAGTGAAATCTGCATAATGGATCATTTCCTGCCAACACTCCAGGGCCACGAGGACGGTAAGTAAGGCTGAGATGATAAGGAATGACGGAATTTGCTGCTGTGAACCCGTTAATACAGTCACTCGTCATTCAACAATCCCTCGAGAAGCACCTGCTGTTACTGGTAATGGGCCAGAGCGTATAAGGATGAGTAAGACTTGGGCCTGCCCCCAGAGAGCACGGAAACAGACATGAGCAGCTGCAGCATTGTGGGTAGGGCCAGGGGTGCTGCTGAGAGACCCCAGCTTCTACGGGGGGGACTTGGGGACAGCCACCCAGAGAAGCAAGTATCTGAGCGACGTGGAGGAGGGGGCTGTGGTGGGCGCAGACTCAGGCTGGGGTGTGCAGGGGCACCGCAGGCAGCCTGACCAGCATATACAACCGTGCGCAGCAGGACAGGGGACGATGCGGTCCATTCAGAAAAGGACTCGAGTTCAGGAAGGCTGAAAGACGGGCCCGGTGAAGAACACGGCGAGACGGGGAGCTCAGGGCCCAGGCACGCCCCAAATCACGAGGCCCTGATGAGTCCCGCTCAGGACTTCCTGTGTGCCACCAACAGAGATTTTTGGGTTTTGTGTGGTTACTGGTTTGTGGATTTTCTTCTATTTCTTGGACAACCACTATAAAAAAAGATAACAATCTGAATCTTAAACAGTAAAAAAGTACGTTCTCACCGCTATAAAGTCTAGAAGAAGCACCCGCACCCCGAGATGAGGTCAGGTGCGCTTTCCCCCAGGTCCCACACACGCGCACGCTCAGGCACGGACGCACACCCCACTTGATCACCCCGTGGCAGTCACACACATTTTCCCACACAACACGTTGGGAGAATGAGACATGTTTTCCCTTTGGGGTGAAAAGCACGCTCAGAAACAACTAATACCGGCTGTAGGGAGCTATGAGGTATGTCAACCCAACACAAACATCCTCTTTAATAGGATGATCTGCTCAGAATGCCACGCTACGTTGTGTCATGTGGGAGCCCTTGAGGCACAAGTCGTAAAGTGACACTCGATGACAACGCCAGGGAAAGTCCTACGGAGATAATGCGGCCCAGGAGGGAGACAGACTTGAATTTTAATTCCATTCAACCATTAACTTTCTCTATGACTTTGGATAAGGTCCGTTCTCAAAGCTTCAGTTCCCCATCTACACCACACAGGCACGAAATAATCACGGCTCGCTGTGCCCACGAAATGCCGCCCGAATGAAATCCCTATAGCGACTCTCGTGACGTTGTGAGACTAATGATGAATTATTGAAGCACGGGAACAAGGGCATGGGGGCCCCTGGGGGGCTCAGTCGGTGATTAAGCATCTGCCTCTTGATTTCAGCTCAGGTCATGATCTCAGGGTCGTGAGATCGAGCCCCAAGTAGGGCTCCATGCTAAAGCTCCACGCTGAGCACAGGGCCTGCCTAAGATTCTCCCTCTCCCTCTCCTTCTTCCCCTCGCTTGCATGCACGGTGTGTTCTTTCTAAAAAGACACAATTCCATAGGAAACCAAAACAATGTGACCTATCAGGTATGTAGTTTTCAGGTGATAGTTTAATATAAGAAATTTTTTAAAGCTTAATGAATCTGTAAAAATAGATACTATTTCACCTATTTAGGGAGTGCTCCCTAAATTCCTCAAGTAAGCCATGACCCCTGGGTCAGTTGGTCTCTGCTCCCCGACCTCGCCGCCTTGAATCTGCGTGGGTGAAGCGACACAGTTTCCACTTTGCTGGAACACTTTGTCCGGGAGCCCAGACCGCCGCGCTAAGAGGGAAACTGCCGTGAGGTCACCACGCCATCACGAAGCCGCACGGCAGGGACAGGCCATGCGACCAGTGAGCAGTCCCGGTCCTCCTGCTGTCAGCGCCCAGCTGCCACATCTGTGAGCGGATGAGCACCGGATGGTCTGAGCCCCTCGACGTCAGCCGCAGCCTTCCACCCCCTGATGCTGGAGCAGAACGAGCCACCCCCGCGTCTCTTCCGAGCCCCTGGCCCATGGGGTCTGTCGGGATATGGGAATGATGCCCTCAAGCCAGTGGACTGTGGGATAACGTGTATCGCAGCAACAGTGACTGGAATGGGGGTAAGTGGTCACGGCATGTGAATATGCAGACGGGCTCTGCTGCCCATCAAGAGCGCACGCAAGCCTCCGTTCCCGTGCTGGTGGCTTTATCGATGTCCGTAATTGGGTACAGCTGGATTTCTGCTTCTTCTTCTTCCGTGACTATTCTATGGTCTAATCTGGAACTTCACCCTTCTCGTTTTCCTCATTAATCCTGTCTTGTTCTCCGTCACATGCCTATGACATCTTAACTGTAGTAAGGGAGGCTTGGAAAGAAACCTGGTGCCACACAAAAGGACAGTCCCAAGGCGTAAGAAGCACTGTTCTACCCAAGCAGCTATCCAGAGTCGAAGGACACGCATGCAGATGCAGGCACAGAAATGCGCATGCAGCAATCATAACTGGTAAGCATGATAATGACTGATAATAGCATGTATCACACAAATGGGCTCTGCTACTCATTAAGAGCACATGCAAACATTGTCAGTTACTGTTCTCCTGGGACTGCGGACATCCTGTCAGGACCGCCAGGCATGTGCCAGAGCAGAAGGCCCCCCAACCTCAGGGTGCAGCTGAACAGAGAAGTTCCCGACGTAGGACTAAAATTTTCTGCAGGGAAAAGTTCTGGGTCCACAAAACACATGGACACGTGGGCAGCTCAGACCCACAAACCCCATGCAGTGGGACATGGCTACAGTAAATAGAGTCGAGGAAACCTTTCAAGTGGCTATCAACTCTTACTTTGGCTATAAAATCATGCAAATACACCAAGAGCCCTTGGTTAAGTACCCAGTGATAGCTATTTCTGAATTTAATCTCTTGGTGAACGCTCTAACATAAAAACAGACCTGGTTATGTAAATTGTTAACTCTAACATATCAATGATTGCCTTAAGTCTAAGTAGTCTAAATACACCAGTTAAAAGAAGAGACTGGCAGAGTGGTTAAGAAACACAAACAACATAACTATAGGCTTTTTACAAAAAAACTCACTTCAAATTCAATAAAGGACTTCTAGTAACTCTAAGGAAAAAGGATGGAGAAAGAGATACCCTAAAAACATTAATATAAAAAGGAGTGGCTGTATAAGATAAAGTAGACTTTAGAATGAAGAAAATTATTAGAGACAAAGAAGGACCTCACAAAATAATAAAAGGTTCAATTCACCAGGAAGCCAGAATGATCCTAATGTGTGTGCCCCACGCGACAGAGCCTTGAAAGACAGAGAAGAAAAACTAATAAAGCTGAAAGGAGAAACAGACAATTCTGCAGTTATAGTTGGGAACTTTAATCCCCTCGTCAGCAACAAATAAAAATACTGGACATAAACTCAGGAAGAAAAACAGAAGAAGACGTGACCGGCACAATCAACCAACAGGATCTCATTCCCACAGACAGAATATTCCCCAACAGCAGCAGAGTACACATATTTTTCAGGCGCCCATGGAATATCCAACAAGACAGACTGTATCTGGGGCCATAAAACAAACCGATAATGTGAAAAGAATTTGAAATTGTACAGTGTGCTCTCTGTTCATAATGAATTCAAAATAGAAACCAATAACAGAAAGATAAGAAAATCTCTAAACACTTGGAAATTAAATAACACGCATCTAAATAATCCACAGGTTGAAAAGGGAATCTCAAATAGAATTAAAACGCGCACACACACACACACACACACACACACACCACATTCAGCTAAATGGTTAACTTGCTCTATAAGTGCGAATTAGATAAAGGTATTCCAGAGTATCTACCAAGAATAATCATTTTGAAACAGTTGACTTTAAGTTATTTTCTGCGAGTGATGCACAGGTCTGTCACCTGTGAGAGCCATCCCTCACTCATGACAATACGAGTATCAGTAAGTGTGCTTGAACGTCCTAGAGCAGCGCCTGGTACACTGCAGATGCTCAGGGAGTATCTGTTGAATGGATCAAGGTCGACTTTCTTGCTGTGGGGGCTGGGGGGCAGCAGCCAGGAAGACAGGCTCCGGGAGCCAGGCCGCCTCCAGCTCTAAATCTGGGGAGTCCGTTAAAGCAGGGGCTCACTGGGCTCACCTGGGAAGCTTTGAAAATGCTGATGCTCAGGCCCCCATGAAGAGACTGACTTAATTAGTCTGCAGAGTCTCCCCCCCCCCCAAGAGGTTGTACTGTGCAGCCAAGGTCAAAAAGCACTGCTTTAGGGAATAGAATTTAAATGCTTCCCCAATCTAGTGACTCTCCAATGGAGGCAAACTCATCCTCAGGCAGTCACGGGGCACGGTGCTCTTCAGAGTGACTCTAGGGGCTAAGTAATGACGGAAATAATCCCTCCCCTTTCTCCGCCACTAAACTGCCCGATTACTCCAAACTACATCGGTAAAGGAGCATTCATGTTGCAGAGGCCCTAATGTGACAGAGGTTTTTATCCCTCGAGGGCTTCATAGTCAGATGAAACAGGAGCAAAGAGGGCAGAAATCGAGAAGAGCCTCCAGCCCTGTACCTGTCATTCTCCCTAAAAGACCTTCACGTCCCCTGCATGTCTTTGCAGTGTGAGGACCCGTAATGATGTCGAGAGGCCCTGGTTTTCCTGTTATAAGAGGTCCATTTCAGGTCACTAGTGTTTGGATGGTGGACACTTGGACGAGAAGAATGTGGAGAGAAAACATCGGCAGCACGAAGAAACCACGAACGCCTGGGAAATGGCTTATTTGATGGTGTTAAAGGACGGAAAGCGAAGAGTAGACCCAAGCGTAAGTGGTCCCGGGAATGACTGCTCTATATGGCGGGGTCGCTGCGGTGTGGAGATACAAATAGGGGGAGATATGCGGAAGCACACTCAGGACAGGGCCCCATCCGTAAAGCTTGTGTGGAAATTGTCTTCTAGGCCCAGGACCCCATCCCTTCCAGGACATGCGGCAGGCATCACAGCCGGCACTGACACAGAGCAGGCCCCTCGACTCACTCCAGACTGGCTTCCCTCGAATGAGTCTATTCTGAGTGGACCACGATGGGAGGTCTCTAAGGATGGGGGCCTCCACTCCTGCTGACAGCCAGGGTTCTCGAAGTGTCATTCGGAGACCAGTCATTCAGGAGCCCTGCAGGCTGGTCTGCGGCTTTATCAGTGTCCATAATTGGATCCAACAGCTGGATTTCCTCTTCTTTTTATTCCATTATTATTGTACTGTAAAATCTGGACACTTCTTCTCATTTTTGTCATGAATTCTGTCTTATTCTCCCTCCTATGCTCATGACATTTTAGCTGAAGTAACTGAGGCTTAGCCACACATCTGGTGGCACACAAAATACGGCTCGGAGGCATGAGAAGTGCTGTTCTAACCAAGCAAATATCCATAACCAAGGGGCGTTCATGCAGACACAGATACAGGAAGCCTGGATAGCCAGCATTCCTCAGTAAGTCCCTCGGAGACTGGAGTCTAGCAAGAGCCTGCATGCCCGGACCCTGAAGTCTATTGCCGACACCTTGCTTTGTCATTTCCTTAGTTCCGTGGCAGAGGTCATGGTCGCTGAACTTTTCCTGTGCTGAGGAGCTCCTCCTCCTAGACACCCTCAATGTGAACTCTTTAAGCCAGATGAACTTGAACAAGAACCTGAAGGGAGAGCCAGATTTCCCGACTCAAGTGAGGAAGATTCCCGTCCATGCGTCGCGCTGCCGCCATCTTTGCAGCCTCCTTGTGCACTGGGCTCACAAGGGACACGTGTGACAGAAACAGCGGGGGGACAGCTCCGCTCACAGAGCCCTCACAGACTACTTCTCAACCTGGTAGCCTTCTTTTCCTAAGTCTGAGCCCAAACTAATCCGAGCAATGCCTGTTTCAGGCGTCCCCTGAAAGTGCATCTGCGAACAAGCAGTGTGTCTCACATGAGCGCAGCCGGGGGCTCGCTGCCCGGCGTGCCTGGGCGTCCAGCCCGTGAGTGAGGCAGAGGCCAGCGGCCCAGCACCGGGCCCAGGAACGGGCGTCCCCAGCGCTCTTCCCGCCTCCTGCCGCGCGTCCCCAGGGCTCCCCCGCGGGGCCTTAGCTGTGAGCCGGGAAAGGAGGGATGCTTAGTCCCCCTCAAGGACATGGAAGTTCTCACGCGGCATGAAGTGCGGGTGGGAGCAGCGCCTCCAGCCACGCTCTCCGCGGCCTGGTCTCTGCACTCGCTAGTGACTCACCCCTGGCCCTCGCGTGTGGCGGCTTCCGCCGGTGCACGAGGCCCTCACGTGGTTCCCACTGCCGGGAGCACCCGCGCAGACCTCCTTTTCCAAATCTTACAGGCTGTCATTAATCAGACACTAACCTTATAATGTGGCAGAGTCTCTGTGGCTCATAAAATCACGATGACTCCTACAATCTCCTACCCAGCCTCGCTGACCGCCGCTCCGGGCCGCCGGGCCCGCTGGGCCAGGATGTTCACCCTCCCATTTGCGCCATCATGCCCCAGCCGCCCCCTTACTGACACACTGTTGCTTTACGGGGTTAGTGTCTC
>PITA01014202.1:0-54457 GCA_004023965.1 Spilogale gracilis | reverse complement strand
AAGGGGAACCCTCTTACACTGTTGGTGGGAATGTAAACTGGTGCAGCCGCTTTGGAAAACAGTGTGGAGATTCCTTAAAAAATTAAAAATAGAGCTACCCTATGACCCTGCAATTGCACTACTGGGCATTTACCCCAAAGATACGGATGTAGTGAAAAGAAGGGCCATATGCACCCCAATGTTCATCGCAGCAATGGCCGCAATCGCCAAACTGTGGAAAGAGCCAAGGTGCCCATCAACAGATGAATGGATAAAGAAGACGTAGTACATATATACAATGGAATACTACGCCTCCATCAAAAAGGATGAATATCCAACTTTTGTAGCAACATGGACTGGACTGGAAGAGATTATGCTGAGTGAAATAAGCCAAGTAGAGAAAGTCAAGTATCGCATGGTTTCACTTACTTGCGGTGCATGAGGGGCAAACTGGAGGACAGTGGGAGAAGGAAAGTAAATGGGAACTAGGGTAATCCAGGGAGAAAAACGAAACAAGAGAGACTATGGACACAAAAACAAACTGAGGGACTTGGAGGGAGGGGGGTGGAGGGATGGGAGAGCCTGGTGGTGGGTACTGGGGACACCTATGCATGGAGCACTGGGTGTGGGGAATGAGGAATGAATCTTGGAACACTGGAAAGAAAATTTAAGTAACAATAAAAATATATATATATATATTAAAAAAAAATGATTTCTCTACCAGTAAAGACTTTTCTCTTATTGTTGGTCCTATGCTTATTTTTGATTATTGACATGAAATGAGGTCATTATATGTTTATTTTATGTTTATTTCTAATAACTTACATTACTATATATGCCTGTTTACTAAGGATATTTTTGAATCTTCAGTTGTGACTATGATGGAATGGGACAGAATTTTTTCGGGACAGGTGCTTTTTGTGACAAATGATTTATACATATAAAAAAAGTAGAAAAGGAAATGATAAAGAAAAGGAGTCCTTTGATTCTTTACTGTAAATAAAAGAAAAATGATTAATTAAAAAAAAAGACTGGATGCTGAGAGCAAAGATAGAAAAGGGGTATCCATTTTTCTCCCCATTCTCTCCCTGTTTCAGGCCATTGTTCTGACAATGTCTTATCCAACTCATCATGAAAACCCTGATTATCCTCCTTCACTGCTGGTGCTTTCACTAAGTTCCTTAACCACTCCTTTCTCCCACTGTCTTCATGGTAATGATTTCTTTTTGTTGTTTGTCTCTGGATACACCAAATTCTTCTTGAGTGCCTTAACTCTACTCAAACCTCTGTAAACTGTTCCTTCATCAGATTTCTTCAGCTAAAACATCTGAGTGGCATTCTTTTTCATGATTGGACCCCAACTAATTCAGGCAATAATAGAGGGTCACAACAGAGCTGTGTACAAATTACAATTACCAGGATGACCAAGGATTCTTATGGTGACTTCCAAGAAAGAAATAAAACACATTAAGAGATCACTGGTGATTTTCCCAAAGCAGAAAATCTCTGATTTGTTAAGGGGAATAAAAATTCATGGGTTCTTGCCAGGATCCTGCAGAATTCTAGGTTTCTAATTGACTCCTGCTTCTCGAGACATGCAATCCTCTAGGGGATAGTTAATACAAGTATGTAGGTTCTTTATTGACTTGCTGGTTGACATTTAGAAAATGAAAAATTAAAACGGTACATAGTCTGAGAGCACAAAAATAAATGCATGAAAGTAGAAGGCAAATATTGAGCCATTAAATGAATGGACATTATACGGCTTAATGTGTATTATTCACATATGAATGGGGGCAAGTGTTCTTGAACCTGGAGAGAAGTACAAAGTTTTATAGGAAGAAAAGTATACTTGTGTAACAGATTTCGATGCAATAGCACTTTTGAGATTGATTTTCTAAACATCACGTAATGTAAAGTCCTTCTAATTCTAGACTTGCATTTTCAAGCAATATTTGAAATAGTAAAACCTGGAACTCAAGGGCTTTCAAAGATTAATTTAAAGCTTGTAATACTGGCATTTTAGTCATAGCCCAGGGAACAAAGACATAGCCATTACAACTCCAAACTAGAGAAGATGAGGATAGAGTCCCGACATGGCTGACCACTCACCTACTCATTCCTTTCTAACTTTAACCTTCCTATCTTTTTCAAGGCATGAGCTCAGGGTAATTTGTTCTTTGGGACCAGTTCTGAACCTGGAAAGGAATTCTGATATAATAAGGATAATTTCTACTCAAAAATTATGAATATTGGATCTCTTTTTTTTCTTTAGTAGCTACAAAACCCAGTGTATTTCTTGCAGTTTGTATGTAAAGACTATGTAAAGACTATTATTCAGATCTAGTGTGTAGATTCTGCCCATTCATCCACATTTCTATTTTTACCTTTGCTACAAGACAATGTACCTGGCTTCCAGATCATTGATTCTTATTCTCCTGGCTTAATGTCTCTAGATTCTGCTACTCCATCTTTTAGATGCTATATTTAATGATCCTGGACAGTTTCTTCATGACTCTAGTAATATTTTTTATTTGTCCTCTGATCCTTGTGGTGTATAGTACTTCCGAGAAACATTGTATCTGCCTCCTCTTTTCTCTTTCTACAAATTTAACTCAACTTATACCCTTTAGCCCTCATGGTGACTGGTGAACTCTGTTGTCTTATTGGTCAAATTTCCAAATAACATGATACAATAAAATTTTCTATGGTTTTCAAAGATACATTGGTATTTCCCAAATGGGCACATACAGAATTTAGTTTTACTAAATGAACTTATTTAATCTAATAAATTTAAATTACTTATTAATATATTGTCCATCACACAGTACAAAGAATAATTTCATATGGCTAATTTCTGGCATGAAATCAGCAACAGGAATAGTGTCCCTGATAAGGACATTGATTATTCTTATAACTGAAAAAAATCTCATTGCCTCTTCTTTTTCTGCTTCTAGGAATATAATTTGTGTGCTTTAAAGCAGATGTAAATACCAGAGGTTCCTTTCCAAACAATTTCATATTGTATTTCAAGTTATGCCTACCAGAGTCTCATACAATTTTGACTGGAAAGCACACTGAAGTGGGTATGCTGTGAATACATGGGGAAAATGTAATAGTATGTAAAAAATAGGTAAAGTTGATACAAGAAAAATCAGAAGTTTTAGAGGACAAAATCACTTTCCCTAAATTGAATGTGGAAAAAAACATAACTCCTGAATTTTACTTCCACCATATATAACAATCTGCTTTGAATTGAATCTATTTTTACCCTATAACTTTGATTTGTTCTCCCTTTCACCTTTTCCTGCCTCTTTTCTAACTTCCATGACCTATCTGAGGATTTTTACAGAACTAATCAAAAACAATAATTCCTGGGGTGCCTGGGTGGCTCAATTGGTTAGGCGACTGCCTTCGGCTCAGGTCATGATCCTGGAGACCCAGGATCGAGCCCCACATCGGGCTCCCTGCTCGGCAGGAAGCCTGCTTCTCCCTCTCTCACTCCCCCTGCTTATGTTCCCTCTCTAGCTGTGTTTCTCTCTGTCAAATAAATAAATAAAATCTTAAAAAAAAAATTCCGGAAAACAAATTCAGTTCCTCTCTACACAGAAGAGGTATATGTATAAAGGCCCACATGCATATTTATCCATAAATTATCAGTGTCTCTGCTCACTCTCAGAAGAGCAATATTAATCAGTAAGCAGATCCATTGTTACTGACTAGTCCAGATCTATCTAGTGCAGACTCTAAAGATATTCCCATTCGCCACGTTCACTGTACTTAAATAACTACTCATGCTCAAAACAGCACTCTTGACTTCTATAATCTTCATTTGTCTTTTAGTTTAATTATTTCCCCGAGCATTCATAAGTTCTAATTACTATGGGATCCATACGAATGACTACAACTCCACTGTACTTTAGATCCATTCTTCTTTAAGAAGATATCACATGTTCCACATCTGGTAATTAATATTCCAATGGAACTCAAGAAAGACCAGGCAAAATTCACAGAAGGGAAATTAAAATGAGAAAAGCTTGCAGGAAAATTTACCTCGATATACCATGATACCAAATTTACTTGGTGATGAATCTACTAAAACAAAACAAGGTGAAGAATGCTACAATCATGTTGAGGCTATCCAGAAAAGTGAGACCAACTCTGCTCAATATTCACAGCAACCAATAAGCTCATGAAGTCAAAAGTGATACCCTCCAGCAACACCCTCCACCATCACCATGGTCACTGTCGCCACCACCAACACCGCCAGCACCACTAGCACACACACACACACACACACTCTCTCTCTCTCTCTCTCTCTCTCTCTCTCTCTCTCTCTCTAACAGGCACATACCTACTCAAATTCTTATTCTTTGACTCATGGTTCCAAACCAGGCTCATATAAACCTATCCAGCATAAACCTTACATCTTTTCCACTTTTATCCACCTTAGAAGTAGAATGGGCATTCTTTTATCAAAGTGGCAGACACAACACATCCTCAGTACTTCCGGTATTTCCTGGGAAAATTCACCACTTTTTTCTTTTAGAATTGAAATTATACATTTAATGAGTTCTTACATAAACCTATCATATTTCTTTCACTAGAAACACCCAGCACACATTTGCTTTCCAGTATTTAATGTTATATTCACTTACGCTTTTTTCTAATACCATTGTTGTGACTTCTTTTCACTTTTCCCCACTGGAATCCATTTAAATGGCAGAATTAGTCCTTTTTTTTAAACTTTTCTGGCTTTCAGGTCAAAATCTGTGAGCAACTCAAACACATATAATCATTAGGCTAGCACTGTGAATGCAGTGAAATATTTCTTCCAGCGGACTGATTTTAATTATGATTCGATTTAAAGGATATCAGTAACATGATAAAATTTACATCTACTATTCTTCTCTAAAATAATAGGGACTTCACGGGTTTTTTTTGTTTAAATCTGTTTTATTATTTCCTTTGAAAGGTGTGTTAAAAATATTCAAATGCTACTGATAAACCCTACCAAAAAGTTATATTAATTTGTTGACAATTACTATTAATATTTAATCCATGGCAGATGAGTCACTATGATTATGACTAAATCTCACTTTTAAAAATTCATAATTTCCTATCACGAGGCACACAACAACAAGCGATAACATACACATTCTCCAAGATAGGCTTATCAAACATTGAATCAAAACCTTCCCTCCTACTCCTGAATTAAATGAATTTGATACTATGAGAGATCTTAAATAACAGATTTCAACTAAAGCTAAAATGTCAGTTTTCTATGAATGATCATTTAAAATTCATGTTATTGAAAGCAATACTTACCATTTTAAAAGCAATACCATCTTCAAATTTGCTACCTCTTGTTATCAAGATTTTTTTTACCATGAATAGCACTTTTGATAAAAGTTAATTGATATAGAGCTAAAAGAATCTTCTAAACACCCCCTCAACTCATTTAGTTAACCCCCACAACCCTGTGTGTAAATAAAACTGTTATTTCCATTATACAGACAAGGAAACTAACACTATAATTAAATTACTCAAGATCACCCAGGTGATGACACAGGACATAAATATCAAATGCTTTCTCCTCTATAATGTCTATATACAAGCTTCTATGTACTTTACAGGCAACAGACAATATTGGGGTCATAAGGAGACAGAGACACCTAAATACTGAGTGACCAACTATCTTGGTTTGCCCATGATTGTGTACTTTCCTAGCATGTGCAACTTTCAGTACTAAAACCAGGCAGGTCCTGAGCACAGTGGGATAAAGTGGTTACCCTAAAATAATCTAATAAATATTAAGTCGTAAAAACAGTGCTTGACTCATAGTGAGTAGTACATTTTGTTTATTAATAAGCAATCTGAGAAACAAATCTCAAAATTATAACGCAACATTTTTTAGCTTGCACTTCTGTGGATCAGTAACTTAGGCTGGGCTCAGCTAAACAACTCTGTTGGTCTTACTGGGGTTCACTCATATGACTGGAGTTACCTGGCCTTACTCATATGTCTGGTGTGAAGTGCTGGCTATTTATGCTGGCTAGTACCTGGAATGACAGGGGTGACAGAGAACATATATCCAGTAATCTGGCTTGAGCCAATTCATTTGTCAACAGTCACAGGACTCTCTAAAGAAAGAACAGTGCTCTCAATACTTTCTCACAGTTCTCTGGGTGGTTTAGTCAGTTAACCATCCAGTTCTTTGTTTTGGCTCAGGTGATGATCTCAGGGTCATGAGATCAAGCCCAATATCTGGCTCTACACTCAGCATGGGGTCCGCTTGAGATTGCCTCTCCCTCTCCCTTTGCCCCTCCACCCTCTCACTCTCTCTCTTAAGTTTCAAACTTACTATAAAGCCACAGTAATTGAGGCAATGTGGTATTGGTCTAAGGCATATAGATCCATGGCCAGATTCATGCCCAGCTGATTACTGACAGCAATTTGATAATAACTGACAATGAATTCAATTGAGAAGAGACTGTCTATTCAACAATCAGTTTATAAGACAACTAGATATCCACATGCCTAAGATCAATTTAGACTCTACATCATACACAAAAATTTACTCAAAATAGATCATAGATCTAAATATAAGAGCCAAAAGTATAAAGCTTCTAAAGCACATAGGAAAAAATATTTATGAATTTGAGTTCACTAAAGAGTTCTTAGATATGACACCAAAAATAAAATCAATAAAATTTTGAAAAATTATAATTTGAACTTTTGTGCTTCAGACCACACCATTAAGAAAACTGAACGTGGGGGCACCTGGGTGGCTCAGTTGGTTAAGCGACTGCCTTCGGCTCAGGTCATGATCCCGGAGACCCGGGATTGAGTCCCACATTAGGCTCTCTGCTCTGCAGGAAGCCTGCTTCTCCCTCTCTCACTCCCCCTGTTTGTGTTCCTTCTCTGGCTGTATTTCTCTCTGTCAAATAAATAAAAACTTAAAAAAAAAAAAAAGAAAAGAAAACTGAACATTTTAGGGGCACCTGGGTGGCTCAGTGGTTAAGCCTCTGCCTTCAGCTCAGGTCATGATCCTGGAGTCTGGAGTCTGGGATGAGCCCTGCATCAGGCTGCCTGCTCAGCGAGAAGCCTGCTTCTCTCTCTCTCGCTCCCCCTGCTTGTGTTCCCTCTCTGGTTGTGTTTCTCTCTGTCAAATAAATAAAATCTTTAAAAAAAAAAAAAAAAAAAGAAAGAAAAAAAACCCAAATGTTTTGGCAAGGATGTGGAGAAGCTAAAACCCTGAAACATAGCTGTTTAGCACATAAAACATTGCAGCCACTTTGGAAAGTAGTTCAGTAGTTCTTAAAAAGTTAATCATAAATTTACCATGCAACCCAATAATTCTATTACTAGTTTCTACCAAAGAGAAATGAAAACACATTGAAGACTTATAAGAAAGGTTCATAGCAGCTTTATTCATAATGACCCCAAAGTAGAAACAATCCACGTATCCATAAACTGTTGAATGATAAACAAAATGTGGTATTTCCTGTAACGCTCCTACGATATCAGTCAAAAGGAACAGACCACTGATGCATGCTACTACAGGGAAGAACCTTAAAAACATGCTAAGTGAAAGCAGCAAGATTCAAAAGGCTATACATGTCATGATAAAGAATGTCCAGAAAAGGCACATGTATACACAGAGAAAGCTGATTAGACTGGAGATTAGAATGGGTATTGTTTGCAAATGGACATAAGGGATCTTTCCAGAGTGATGATAAGGTCTAAATCCAGATTACGGTAATGGTAGCATAAATAAATTTACTAAAAATCATTAAGCTGTACACTTACAATGGTGAACTTTTTATTATGTAAATTAAACCTCAATGAAACTACTAACAGAAAGGATTTGTCAATCATAGAGAAGTTGCGAGTAGCCAAGGGGACAAATGAGGAGATGAAAAGATAAAGAAGAAGGGAGAGGATCCTGGGATGATAGCTGGATTCTGAAGCCAAAGCATAAAATATGGCCAGTGGAAAAATCCCACGGGCAAATATAGCCAAGAAACTTTAAGAATGCTTAAATCATGTTTCCTTTCCAAATTTGCTAATGTGGTGTGAAAATACAGATTGTGCAGCATCACCTCTTCTCCCTTTCCTCATGGGTAATAATAAATGCTTCATTCATACTCTGTCACTGAGCATAGGAAATAATACCCCTATTATGTATTTGGGGGGGGGAGATGCAAGATGCACAAGTTTATTCAAATCTCTTCTACTCAGAGCTAAGAATTTTGTAGTCTGGTTCTGTAAAATTCAGATGATTGTTCCAACTTTCCAACTCGACTTAAAAAAACCTCCATCTTGTGGCTTCCTACTTTCTTTTCCTTTTTTCTTTTCTTTTGTTTTAAGATTTTATTTATTTGAGAGAGAGACAGAGAAAGCAACAGAGATAGCATGAGAGATCAGGGAGGAGAAGAAGAAGCAGGTTCCCACTGAGCAAGAAGCCCAACTCAGGACTCGATTCCAGGACCCTGAGATCATGAACAGAGCCCAAGGCAGATGTATAAAAAAGTGAGCTACCCAGGCACCCAGCTTCCTAATTTCTAGGGGAATTAGTTCTTGATCTCTCTGTCATATTCCTGAAATATCCCAGAACTAATACAAATGTGATCAACTTTTTGACTAGAGGGGTCATGATACTATGGGAAGAGAACCCATGGATTTGGTCTTGAATCTATCACTGTTAGTCCATTTTTTATCTTTATTTGCTCAGATTCATGTTATTACTGAATATACATACAGACTGTATTGGAAGTACACTGTGCTTTGGCTAACATAATATTAGTAAAACAATTCAGTCTGATTCTCCCAAAAAAGACGAATTTCTTATCTTCTAATATAGTGCTAACACAATGGTGTACTACCACATACTGAAGTTCATATAGGCCTAGGTATAAACCTCTATTATTGGTTTTCTGTTTATCTTTGCAGTAATAACTTAATGTTGTTCAAGCTCATTTGATGCATATGCAAAAATGGGGATAATTGCATTTAATTCAATGTTACTATGAAGCTCAAAGTAAAAGATATATTACAGTGCATTGCATATAGTGGACAAATGGATTTATAGAAATCAATTTATTATTTGTTGTAACTCCATATTTTCCTTATTGGCATAGTCACCATGTAATTTAAAATTTAGCTTGCCTCCTAAGGGATATTCTGTGCAGTAGCCCTTTATTCCTATGAAAAATGAGAAATTACACATCTAGCCACCCATCCATCTATCCCCACCTATTAAATGACTCTCTAAATATAATTTTAAAAGTGATGTTTAATATACTTATAATATGAATATTTCCAATAACTGCTGCAATGTACATAGAGATTCCTCATATGAGATGTTACTATCAAGTAATAAGATAAATTTCAAATAATAACACAGATGTCTGCAAACAGTTGGGGAATTGATCTTACTTTAGAGACATGGTTTGTATAACATGGAGTGATAATTCAGCTACTCAAAATGGTACTTTATGGTACTTTATTACCATAAAGTAATTCTAATGTATTTTTTATAGTCAAACTATATAAAATTCTACATTCATAGAAGCCTCAAGGGATTTGGGTGATAAAATTATATCAAGCTATATTTCATAAACATTTCAGGGCATTATATGTTTGGGATTTTTTTAAACAATTACCTATTCCATACCAACAAATCTTTGGGGAGTGAGTCTGTTTAAAAATCATACATGTTGTAGAAATAAGCTGGCAAATTTGTTTTTTGCCTTAAGACTGATTCATAGGCTCTATTTTGCAAATAGTCTACAATTCACATATTTTCTCTTCAGTTTTCTCTATTCTCAAGTTCTCTGTTCTTGGATTTCCAGAAAATTTTGTTGGTTACCCAATAGTCTATTCTCTCATATTAGGCTGGGCATTCCAGAAGCAGACCCCGAGGCAAATACTCGTTTAAAAATAATTTGCTAGAAAAGTGTTAGGGGAGTAGGGAAGAAAGGCTGGAATGGGGAGGGGTCTAAGCAAGGGTACAATATCAAGCAAAGCCCCAAAGAAGGTAGTTTGTCCAAATCCCACAGAGTAGCTTTAAAATACTGATCACATGTAAGAGTTGTCTCCATCATGGCACAAGGGAGCTGGAGCATTTCTACACCTTACGTTGGTCCCTTATTGTTTAAACATCTCCTGATAGGGAAGGAAGAAGGGGATAGTGTTGCGGAAAATCTGAGGCAGCTGAGGAAACTCAAGCGGCACAGGGAAATCTGGGAGAGCACAACTTTATTTTCACCGGTGGGCTCAAGTGGGATCGCTCCCAGAGAATGACTGCCCAGCAGGGTTAACGTTGAGTTTTTATGGTTAGGGAGGATGGGGGATGGTAACAGGATGTTTTCGTGGTCTCTCATGGCGGATTGACCCTCTTTATGTGGAGGTATAATCTATACAGAAGCGCCAGAGGAGAGTGCTAAATCATCCCTGGGGAACTTGTTTTTTTCTCTTAACCAAATGGGCCATTTGGTCTTTTTCCATCTCAGCGGGAGCAGTGGGGAGCAGTGAGAAGCAGGTTATTGAAAGGGGCTGGGGCCTGGGGGTTTTTCCGCCTCAATAGGAATTCCAAGTTACTTCTGCCTTTTCATGAAGCCAAGCAGAGCAGCTTTGGCAGCTTGAGGACAGTCCTCAAAGCAAAGAGATACATGTACTGGTTACTAGGAATGGACGCATCTAAGCACTTGGTAAAGAAAACATAAATGAGGGGTGCCTGTGTGGCTCAGTCCTTAAGCGTCTGCCTTTGGGTCAGGTCATGATCCCAGAGTCCTGGGATGGAGTCCCAGGATGGAGTCCCAGGATGGAGTCCCAGAATCGAGTCCCGGGATCGAGTCCAGCATCGAGCCCCGCATGGGGCTCCCTGCTCAGCGGGAGGCCTGCTTCTCCGTCTCTTACCCTGCTTGTGTTCCCTCTCTAGCTGTATTTCTCTCTTTCAAATAAATAAAACCTTAAAAAAAATAAACGATAAAACCATCATAGGGCATATGTGCAAAGGACTGACAACATGTGCTACACATCAATTTGCGCCTTAAAAAGATTCTGATTTTTTTTTTTTGGAGAGTGCCACTGTACATAGCCACAGCATGAACAGTCCACATATTTATGGCAATTCTGTTTCCTTGGCCTTGACTGATCCAAGTGTGAACATATGCCACTTATCAGGTAAACGGAAAATCTACATTAGTTGTCTGGGAATGCTGTTTCTCCCTGAAAAAGTATGATCTTTCCTCCTTTGTTTTCTGCTTTAGATGTTACCACTTGAGACAATAACACTTAGAACTACTGTAGTCATCATATTTCTGTAAGTGAAGGACTGCGGGTACCAGAAGACCCTGCAGAACCACAGACTCAACCCAGACACTGCCAATCTCTGGACTTCTGGTCAAATAAACAATAGATGCCATTTTGACTTGTCGGAGGTGTTCAGTCTAGACTGTATATGCCTCTAGCTCAGGCAAAAATTTCCCTACAATAGAGAGCATGGATTGTACAAAGATAGTGATTTTCACGTCTTCAACGTCCATAGCCTTACCTAAAATGAATCTGCCTACAAGAGGCACAAACATGATGAAGGTGCTGGTTCTTTTCATCCCACCCTATCCTCCTTCACAACATCCTCCAGCACTTTTAAGAGACAAAAGGCCTCCGCTCTATCCTTAAACACTGTTCAAGATGGTAAAACCCTCCAGGATACAAAATAAAGGACAATTTGCTATAATATAATTATATTGGTTTGGGGGGAAAGAATGATTGTAATTACTGGATAGCAAATCATTTTTTGGTTTCCAAGGAATTGAGGGAAAATCTAAGCAAGCTGTCAGCTAATAGATGTTTAAAATACTCACTTTTGGTTATTTTTACATGTAACTTGGGAGTTCAGAGAGGTGAATGACTAAAACAAAACATATTTCCCTACTTCTTCTGAACAAGGTTTATCAATGTTCTGTATTAACAAATTTAAAAATGAGGATAAAGTCTATATTCAACCTGGGCTCATCCTGGCAATAAGTAAGATCCATTCAGGAATACATCAATTATGAAAAAGAAAAGAAATCCTCATTCATCTCATTAAGAGATAAAACTTTCAATGAATTTTTTTCAATGAATTATTTTTCATGTTTAATAATTACTTCTTAAAATTCTGTCATGTTTACATTCTTTTGATCACTTGTGTATTAATATCATAATAACTTCCCCAAATTAGTTTTATATTATAGCAAATTAAAAAAATATATACTTCAAAATATAAACATATTAGTCACTAGAATATGATAGAATGATAAATAAATTGTAAGCAGAAAGTAGATCACATTACAATGAATTCTGAGGGAGAAACAGAATGGAAATTCTTATTCAAATAAAAAAAGAAATGAGGTAACATTTCCAAGTATTAAGAACTATTCCTTTATGTTTAAGCAGATGATAATAGATATCAAGATAATAAACTACTTATATTTCATAGGAAATATTAAAATATAATAATATGGCAATTTTACTTTCAAATATCACTATTTACAATTCACTAAAAATTGTTTGCTCTGAGATTATTGTAATGTTGCAACTTGAACATTACTTAAAAAGAAATGTGAGACAGAATACATCATTCATAAAATACTTTTCTGGGGCATGAGAGTAAAATATTTTTCTTTTAAGATTTTATTTATTTATTTGATAAAGAGAAACAAAGTTACAGAGGGAACACAAGCAGGGGGAGTGAGAGAGGGAGAAACAGGCTTCCCGTGGAGCAGGCAGCCTGATGTGGGGCTTGAACCCGGGACTCCAGGATCCTGACCTGAGCCAAGGGTAGACACTTAACAACTGAGCCACCCAGGTGCCCAAAGAGCAAAGTATTTTTAAACCAATTAGTTTAAGATAACGACAAATACTGCATGTTCTCACTTATTCGTAGAATCTTAAAAGCCAATGTCCTATACACTATAATAATGTTTGCCAGGGTGCTGCTGGGGAAAGGAAATGGGACATTCCTTCGAGGGTATAAACTCCCAGGTATAAGATAAATAACATCCAGCAATCTAATGCATACCATGGTGAATGTAAATAATTAACAATACTGTATTATATACAGTTGAGCCTTTAACAACATGGATTTGAACTGACAGGTCCACGCAGATTTTTACCAGCATGATACGAGGCATATATTTCCTTTTCCTTATGATTTTCTCAGTAACATTTCCTTTTTTCTACCTAATTTATTATAAGAATATAATATCCAACCCTGATCCTGTACCAAGCATACCAAGAAGGGATGACTCTTTCCCCATTTAAAGACAAAATATATTATATAAATAGATTATTTTTTTAAAAAAGGAAAAGTACAGAACTAATGGATGAATCTTTCATATCATCCCCAGTTACGTACATTCCTAATTTCTACCTCTTGTCAGAGCCATTGCACCAAGAAGCAATATGGGTAGTTTAAAGTAAGTTTATATAAGACTGAACTTATTTCAGCGTAGCTAAGAAGAAACAAAACCAAGAAACCCGTAAGAACATTCCTAAAAATCTAAGAATGTAAGCTGTTGACGTTAGCCAGGGTAACTTCATGCCAGACTAAAATAAAATTTCACAGGATCATTTTAACTCTCTACCCTGGGTGTCTCTAGCACCCTTGGCTCTTAAATACAGCTACAATATGTAGGTGATTTTAAGTCCTGCTATTTTGATCCTCTTCAACTCCCATTTCCCAAAGCTCTCTCTCTGATTTTCATTCTCTGTTATAATAAAGGTAGATATTTTCTTATCTATTTCAAGTTAAGTTTTTTATCCAGAGATCATTGTAGAGTCATACAAAGTTGCGAGAAAAAATACAGGAAGAAGCTGTTCCTCCTTCACCCAGTTTCCCCCAGTGGTAACATCTTCCAAATTCATTATGACAACCAGGAAACTGACAGTGATACAATATACTGACCTTGTTGAGATTTCTTTAGTTTTACTTGTACTGGTGTGGGTGTGTCTCCTTAGTCTTCTACTTCAGATTTAATTAACTACTGTACATCAAGCCTATGAGTATTTTACCTTAATTACAGAATTATAATTTGTTTGACAATTCTGCTGTAGATGTGATGTACTGAGTGGCCCAGGATGATCTGTCATAGAGTTTAAATGTATTTATTATATATTAATAATATTAATGTGTTATGGAAATTGAACCATAAGACCATGAATTTGTGACATGTGAACACAAATGGATCAAGAAGGATATTTCTACCTGTGAGAAAGAGGTTGGTTTCTCATCTGCTGTTTTTAATTTATTGGTATGCAGTCTAGGTGATTGGCTTTCCAAATGAGTTTTTGCTTTCACATTATTCCCATGAGACATTTATAATTAATGCTACAGAAAAATTACACTGGGTTAATATTTAGTCAATCTTTGTCAATATGAAACAAAAGCATAAATCTAACATTAGATGAAAAAACAGAATACAAGATTAGTTTAGAATAAATAGAGTAAATGTTGATTAATTTACTGGCAACTACATTTTTCTTTTATGAAATTCTATTTCAGTGGCATGACTATCTTTATTGAAATTAATTGTTTTATCTTGTCATAACTCTTATTCATTTATATGCAGCCATTTATGCTTAAAAATAAAGCCATTGTTTAAAAGAACAAGCTCTAATATTTATTCCTTATTTATTTTAAATCATTCTGTGGGTCTTACTTTTTCTCATTATGCTTAGCTCATCATAATAGGGAAGAATGTTCACTCCCAAAAACAGTCAAATAGAATTCAAAGAGGATCCTCCTCAAGTCCAAATGATAAGGATAAAAACTTCCTAACTAGGGAAAACATGCTCTTTCTTTCTTTTTTTTTTTTTTTTTTTTTACCTTTTATTATCATTTGTGGTGTTATGATCTTGGGAATTTTTCCCTGGAGTTCTGGGCTATATGAAATATTTGGATTTTCTTAAATCATGGCACATTTCTGGGCACAATTTACTCTGATTTTTAACATCTACTTGACAAAATGGGGCAAAGAAAATACAGGTAGATCAGTCAGCATAGTTGTAAAGCTGAAAGTCAAAGAGAGGAGTCCTTGTTACCTGGGACAGAGATCACCTTCTCTGGATTGACTCTTGCCAACCCTGAAGAGGTGATTCTATTTTGCTATTGCTATATTTGAAAGAGAACCAGTAGAGGAATAATTACCAACATCCTCACTGTTGTTACTATTTTGTTCACCACAAAGTCTGATATAATGCAAAGTTAAAGGAAAGAGGAAGGCATAAATACATAGTGATTAACATTCTCTTGAACATAGCTTCTCTATCCAGCAATAGGTCTGTTAAGCCAAACATTTTATTTTAGTTCACTGTAAACTTAGTATTAATTGCTTTTAAATTGGTATGAGGACACTTAATGTTTACTTATTTTCTTTTTTTTTTAAAATATTTTATTTATTTGACAGCGAGAAACACAGCGAGAGAGGGAACACAAGCAGGGGGAGTGAGAGAGGGAGAAGCAGGCTTCCCACCGAGCAGGGAGCCCGATGTGGGACTCGATCCCGGGTCTCCGGGATCATGACCTGAGCCGAAGGCAGTTGCTTAACCAACTGAGCCACCCAGGCGTCCCATGTTTACTTATTTTCTATATCTATAAAGATGATAAAAATAATATATATAAAGCTCATCTAAGCCAAAAATTTGAACATAGTTTTACTAGGCTGAGAAAGAACATAGATAAAAAAAATTCCAGATAAAAGGACAAATGTTAGCAAATGTACATAAGTATAAATATGCATATGAAGTACAATGAAGTATATCCGGAGCAAAGAGTATAGTGTTATGAATTACCATGAAAAATAATTTCATGTAAGATAATGAAGGGCTTTGTGTATTCTGAACACTGATTTAAGATAATAACATCTTCAAGGACATTTTGAAGGTTTCATTTCCTACCTAGCACTCTTTTTTGTGTGTCTCTGACATTTTCTTCTTCCTAGCTATTGTAATGCAGTCTTGTGCTCACTTTCCCATTAATGCTACCTTCTATCAAGGTCCCTAATCCTGTTCCTTATTTGATGAGAATTTCAGATTTTATTTATTTATTTATTTTGAAATCTTATGTAAGGAAACTGAATTCACAAAGGGAAATGTGGCTAGGTGTGAAACTTAAGTTGAGCAAATGCCTGGCTAGGTATTACCCTAAGTGAGGCAGAGCTGGAAATCAGAACAGCTCTCTCCTGATTCTCCTGTTAACTCAAGTCAAGGGTTTGGAATCTAGAAGCATTCCCATGACCTAACTAGAAGCACTTCCATGCCTACACTTCTGGAGGAGGCTTTTCTTCTTGTTATAATGAAATATCTTCCTCTGTAACTACTGCTGACTAATATGACCAAGTTCCAAGGATGAACTGATGCTGGTACAGAGTAACAGGACTAATGGAGACACCCCAAAACAAAAAAGTTGAGGGCTGTATCAGCGAAAATAATTTAATTCTATACATACTTTTCAGTGGGATAGACAACACAAAAAATGGAAATGCCTTCTTTGACTGGCCTATAGAAATGACTTGCATTTCTGAAGAAGTCAGTCATCTTCCAAACCAGGTAAATGGTAAGTGTGTAAAGTAAAAAATCCAGTATGCTCTTGTCCCCTCCATATACCCGGAAGAGCAAAAATAACAACAGAGAATGCAGAAAAGAGGCCAAAAGTGGTATATTCCAGTTCACATACAATTATAGTATGTTCACAAACATATTATAGTTTGAGATTGAAAGAAATGAGCTAAAGGTAAGACTGAATAAAGACAGACACTTCCATTACCAGAGCAAAGGTCTCCCTTTATCTTAATTACATCCCACATACTCACAATGGTGCCTCAGATAAAGCTTCATTCTTTTTTGCTCAAGGAGAACACTGTGCTCTGCTTCAGATGAAGGGGGAACGAACAGGACAGATTCTACAGTCCTGCGCCCACATAATAGAGTGTTAGTATTCCATTCAATAATAAATGTTTATTCAGCATCTTCCTCCAATCCAGGCTACTTTTTCCTGGCAATGGTGTGAAAGTCCTTGCACTCATGGAACTTATATTCTAAAGGAAGATGAGTCCCATAATTCAAAGATGAATATACTATATTTAATAATTTAATAATTTTTTTTTAAGATTTTATTTATTTGACAGAGAGAAACACAGCCAGAGAGGGAACACAAGCAGGGGGAGTGAGAGAGGGAGAAGCAGGCTTCCCGCTGAGCAGGGAGCCCGATGTGGGACTCGATCCTGGGTCTCCGGGATCACGACCTGAGCCGAAGGCAGTCGCTTAACCAACTGAGCCACCCAGGCGTCCCGAATATACTATATTTAAATATAATTCATCATGTCCTGTAGTGACCAGTATTTTGAAGTACTTTCAGGAAGATGCAATAGCCATAAATAGATATTGTTCCTCAATTAAAGTGAACCCTAATTCAGGAAACCACTTACAGGATTTAGGTCAGGAAGAAACATAACTTGATGTGAGCTGCCAATTTCTATATCAGACACAATGCAGCCACTTAGATTAAGAAGAGCAAATATTTCTGGGTAGCATAGCTTTCTCCTCACCAACCCTACAGGGGCATCTGGAATGCTTTCTGGACAAGTAGGCTTTTACTAGAGTTGACAAGAAACCTAACTCTAAAGGTGTTTTTGTTTTATATGAGATATACTCATTATTTGGGAAGAGCTCACATTAATAATCCAAGTATTTCTATTGAGAAGAATGATTATAAATTTTAGGGTTTATATCTAGATTCCTAGACTAGAGTCACAGTCAGCTGGGATTGCCTGTGCAGCAAAGGGGAGAAAATTCAATCAGTGCCAAAATGTTCTTGAAAAATATCTTTGGCATGAGAGCTTTAAAATTTAGTAAAGGCTTTTCCACATAGTCAACCCCCCATACTCCAACTCTGGATTGATATAATTAATCTACTTGATTATGATACTCTTAGTTAGGAGCTCCCAATGATAAGTTATTACACACTTAACCTGTCCGTGATCGTTTTCCTTTTTGCCCTGGATGAGGTTCTTGTATGGCTTTTCCACATTTCCCACCCCTATCAGTGGGATGGCCTACTTTAGCTTAGTAGCTAAGCTTAGCAGAGCTTAGGCTATGCAGTGAATGGATGAGGGACTGAGACCTGGCTGCAGGACAAGAAGGTCAGCCAAGAACATAAGGTATATCTTTATTAGACATCATCACATTCGGTCACACATTTCTCTCTTTCTCTCTTTTGTAAATTCTTTATTGAGTTCCATATAAAAATATTTATTGAACGTCTAATGAGTGCCACACATGGCATAAGAACCGTGAAGGTCATTTATTGCCTTGTGAAAGTCATACACAGAGGGCAAAATAATTTCATGTAGTTAGGCCCACAGGGTAAACATTCACTGTAAATATTTATATAAAACTCCAGGAAACAAATACTCAAAATGAGGCGCATTTACTCGACACAGAAATGGTGAAACAGCAAACTCCAGTAGCCACAGGAAATCAAAGATTAATTATGTATTACGCGTATACAGCAGCAATTTTAAAACAAGCCTTCCAACTGATAGATAGTGTGAGCTGTTTCTCAGCTATAGATGATATGGTCAATTAAAAAATAATATACTTTGTATCAGTGATAACAAATTGTCAAGACTTTACTGAGAACTACTTTATCAGCAACTATATAGAGTGATAAATTATCATTACCCATCACCCAATACTACTCAAAAATACTGGTAAACTTCCTCAGAGCTCACTGAAAATTTCCTCTTAATAATTAACCCTCATTAAAAGGTTGCAGGTTATTTTCCCACCAGAATGAGCAGCAATGACATAAATGTGGCTGAGAACAGCTGTGATACAGGTATTTTATGTTTGGTGTGCTAGGAGTAGTTCATCACTCATAAAGTGAGGCCTTTTTTTTTTTTTAACTCATTCTGTTGCATGAAATGGAGAAGTACACTTAGATTTATAATTTCTAAGTTGTTAGAATAAAATCAAGGAATCAAGGGAACAAATTTTTTTGCCACTGGAATAATAAAATATATGTTTTAATGTTTAAAGAAATAAAGTTCTTAACATTAAGAATTAAAATACTCCATTAGGTCACACAGAAAGTGAACAAGATTTAACAGGGCTCCTACTGGTCATACTGAGACAATCTGAACATTAAAAAATAGTAATGTTAATGGTTGATATTAATTGAATATTTCAAAAAAGAGTTTATAGGAATACTCAAAAACAAAAAGGGGAGAAGGAAAAGATTTTCATTGCAGAAAACCACTACCACATTTATATGAACAATGCAATACAATTAGAAAACTACCAATGACCTTTGCAATCGCTAATACGCTGATTTAGGCCATAATCATGAACAGAAGCTAACACTATTAACTAAAATATTCACTCTTCAAACTAATGTAACAACAATAGGACAAACTGACATAATATGTTTTCTGATACACTACCATAAAAAGTAAACATTACACTTAAGAATTCTTTTTAAAAATATTATTTAACATGAATTAATGAGGAAACATTTAGATGAATCATAATATGGGTAACTCTACAAGACAACTGATCTGCTCTCTTAAAAAATTCACTGAATAAAAGATAAAAAGAATACCAGGGAATTTCTAGATTAAAAGAATTTCAAGAGACATGACAACCAAATTCAACAAATGATCCTAGATTGGATCCTAAGCCCAAACCCAAAACTCTGTAAAATAAAAATAGAGAAGAAATTTGGGAAATTTGAATATGAACTCTATGTTGACTAAAATTATTTTTTTTTAAAGATTTTATTTATTTATTTGAGAGAGAGAGACCATGCTCAAGAGAGAGAGCAAGAGATGCACACAAGCGGGGGTCGGGGGGACAGAGGGAGAGAAAGAAGCTGCTCAGCAAGGAGCCTGACATTGGGCTCATCGCAGGATCCTGAGATAAGACCTGAGCCGAAGACAGACGTTTAACCAACTGAGCCACCCAGGTGCCCCCCTGACTAAAATTATTTAAACATTGCTCAACTCATTGGGAGTGATACTAGTGTGGGGATTATGCAGGAAAATGTCCTTATCCTTAGGAGATACAGGATGACATATTTGTTATGTACTGTTACTGTATCTACAATTTCAAATAGTTCAGTTGAGATGATATAGCTATATCAAATATGGGGCAATGTTTTTAAAGATATCTTTTAATGAAAGATTTCATTATTATGTTGTGACTCAGATTTCCTGGATGCGTGGTTAAAAATGTATTCTTAAATACATCAGCCATTTTCCACTCCATAAGTAAATTATAAAGTGGGGAAAAATATAGTTTCATTTTATCATTAAATGCTAATGAAAAAAATTGACCATGCACAACATTCCATACTAATAAAAATTAGCATTTTGAGAAAGAAAAGGAGAGATAATTTACAAGATTTTCACAAATGATAAGAAGACTATTTGGAGAAAAGCAAATAAATTTGCACTGATTATCCTCATTTTTTTAATGCTCCATGAAGACAGGGATTTTTGTGTGTGTTATGCACTACTTTATTAATTGTCTAGACCAGTGCTACCACAAATTAGATGTCAAATAATAGGTATTTGAAAGAATATGGGGTTTACTAACTGCCTTCATACATACTATCTCATTTGGACTTACACAATAAATTAGGGGGTGGGGAATCCCCTATTCTGCATGGAAGAGTCAACTACTTCCTGGGATATACTGGAGCAATGGCATGAGTCAAACTCTATTCAACTGCACAGCCAACACATACATATTGGGTGTGCAGCCCCTCTGAACATCATGTAGTCCTTTCCTTTCTGTTTATAAGGAAGCAGAAAAGGAGGACTCTGCCTTTATTAAAGTAGTATAAATCATTAACTGCAGAACAAAGACAATGTCCTATATTCTTTAACCTAGTCTAAGTAGGAAATACAATCCCAATAGTCTTTGCTAATAAGGGCAATGAGTATCACAGAGAACTGCTCTGGCTTTAGATTTAGATGCTGCTGATATAAATCTTAATTCTTCTCCTACTGCCACAGAGTTGTAAGTATTAAGTAATTACACATTTCATGTGATTACTTCAGGATCCAAGCTAAAGAAGGATCCTTCTGAAGTGTCTTCAAGCTCACCAAGGTAGAGGTTGAGGGGAGCTGAGGTGTCTCGCACTGAAACACACCACCTTGGCACACTGTCAAGGGAACAAGTCATATGGTTGCTAGTCTTCAAGGAGTGTGCCAAGGTGGTGTGTATCAGTGTGAGACACATGGGTCTTAAACATGAGAGAACCCTGGGCACCTGGGTGGTTCAGTTGGTTGGACAACTGCCTTGGCTCAGGTCATGATCCTTGAGTCCTGGGATTGAGTCCTCCCACATCAGGCTCCCTGCTGGGGGCAGGGCGCGGCTGCTTCTCCCTCTAACCTTCCCCCTCTCATGCTCTTTCTTTCTCATGCTCTTTCTCTTTCAAATAAATAAATAAATATATATATATATATATATATATATATATATTTTTTTTTTTTTTAAAGAGGGAACCCTATACCAGCAATCATTTGCAGTATGTGACACAAGGGTCATTTAATATGGATTTGAAGATTTAAATGGAAAATCTAATGGAAAAATCCAGGGAAATATTACTTTGTAGTAAGAATATTTTGTACTTAGTATTATTCTGAAGTACCTTTATTTGGATATTTTTAAGAATTGGAATAGACAAGCATTGACTGTTTATTCCTTTACCTGAAGGGGCTTACTACAACGCTAAGAGATCTGATTTTGAAACAGATGATCATTTAGGAGACAAGAAATGGTATGAGAGTCATGAGTCTTTCAATCCTCATAACAAACCTATACCAGTATGCTCGTCCAAGAACAGTACTAATGCAGTAACTCTCGCTCCTCTGTGCTTCTACTCTGCCACACCTCCAGTCCACCACCCACACTGCAAAGGGAGAGAGATCCTCTAAAACTGTTGGAGCAATCATATCACTCCTCTGCTCAGGACACTACACAGGCTGCTTAACTGGCAATAAAAAACAAAGTCATGGGGTGCCTGGGTGGCTCAGTTGGTTGAGCGACTGCCTTCGGCTCAGGTCATGATCCAGGAGACCCGGGATCGAGTCCCACATCGGGCTCCCTGCTCGGCGGGAAGCCTGCTTCTCCCTCTCTCACTCCCCCTGCTTGTGTTCCCTCTATGGCTGTGTTTCTCTATGTCAAATAAATAAACAAAATCTTTAAAAAACAAACAAACAAACAAACAAAAAACAAAGTCATGGCATAGTCTCCAAATCACAGCACAGTCTGCTTTCCTAATCTTTACACCACCCCTACTTTCACCTCCTCATTTTTATTGCTTTCTCTGCCTCGCTCACCTTGCTTCAGCCACCTTTGGTCTCCTTGTTGTGGCTCAAATAAAAACAGCACACTCCTTTCCTGGTGCCTTTGCTATTGCTATTATTTGCCCATGAAATGATCTTTCTCTATACCAGTGGTTCTCAAACTTTAGTTGCATTAGAAGCACATGGCTGGGCTCCACTCCTCAAGATTCTGATTCATTATGTCTGGGGTGGAATGTAATGATCAGCATTCCTACCAACTTGCTACTGATTCTGGTATTTTGATAATTTTGGCTCTCCACAGCCACATGTCTCACTACTTTCTTCTTATCAAGCATATGCCCTAATTCCCTATGGGAAATTCTCTGACATCCTATATTTTAAAAGACCACTAGAACATATCTGATGCCATCCATTTTAATTTTCCTGTCCTTTCCCTTCTTCTCATTTATACCCATCAGAATTGAAGTTCCATGAAGAAGGGACCTTTTCTCTTTTGTACAGTATGTGCCCCAAAGCCAAAGTCAGTATCTGGCATAAAGTAAGCATTCAATAAATATTGGCTGAGTGAATGATTTAGCAGAAATTTTTGAAAACCATCCCCAGTGAATACTGGAAATAATTTTGACCCAAAAAATATAGAGAAGGTAAATCTAATGATGAGGGGGGATGAATGATTATCAGCATCCATGAAATTTTAAAAAATGCTTTAAGTAGAATCAATTGCTGGGTGAACAGAGAAGATAAATTGTGATCTTCATTATTTACAGATATGGAAGAGGCTTATACAGGAAGCCCATTTAATTGTGGGAATGAAGAAAGTAATCATAATTGTTAAAGAGACTGATTAAAGAAGCTTTTATATTTCTAAATAAACTAAAAGTGTCCATAGCACTGACTGAGTTGGGAGAGGGATTATAGCAGTGGAAGGGGGAAAAGCATTTCCACCTTCCTCATCAGCCTCTGAGTGGTATAAATTTCTATCTTGACCAAAGAACTTGTTAATATAATTCCATGCTGTCATACTTGTAAAATGTCCACCTGAGCTATGACCACATGGATACATATTACAAAACTTCCCAAAACTAACCCACTTCAGATGAGAACAATCACACAATTCTTAGTATGTTCCATCTATTCCAACTACATAGAGATTCACATTATGTATTTTAATAAGACTTTTAATTAAAATAATTTTACATTTACAGAAAAGCTGCAAGGACCGCACAGACTACTCTCATGTACTCCACACCTACTTTCCTCTATTGGCATCTTCTCATATTAGTATGGTACATTTATTACCATTACTAATGATACACTGCATACTTTATTCAGATTTCTTTAGTTTGTAGCTAATGTCCTTTGTTTATTGCAGGATCCCATTCAAGTCACCGTGTTACATTTAATCACCAGGTCTCCGTAAGCTCCTCTAGCCTGTGACAGTTGCTCAGATTTTTTTCTTGCTCTTGCTGATCTTGACAGTTTTCAGGAATAGTGATCAGTTTTATAAAATATCCCTCAATTTGTTTTGTCTAATGTGTTTCTCATGATTAGACCAGAATTATGGGTCTTGGGAGAAAGATTGTGAAGATAAAGTATTGCTCTGATCATATCATACTCAAGGGTTCATGCTATCATCATGACATTTTTTTAAAGGATTTATTTATTTGTCTGAGAGAGAGAGCATGCAATCAAGGGGGAGGGCCCAGAGAGGGGGAGTAGGAGACTCCCTGCTGAGCAGAGAGCCCAAATGATGTGGGGCTTGATCCCTGGACCCCAAGATCATGACCTGAGCTGAAGGCAGATACTTAACCAACTGAACCACTGAAGTACCCCTTGCCTTAACATGATCATGGTTAACTTTGATTACCTGGCTGACAGAGTGGTTGTCAGATGCCTCCACAATAAAATTATTCTTTTCTCCCCCTGTGTATATTGTACTCATTGGAAGGGAATAACTATGCACAGCCCACACTTAAAGGGTTGGAAGTTGGAAGTGTTACCTCCTTGAGAGGGAAAAACTTATAAAACTTATCTGCAATTTTTCTGCATAGGGTATTTACCTGTTCTTTCCCAATAATTTACTCATTCAATCATGTATCACAGTGTGGTCTCATGGATTATCTTTTATACTTTGAGTTATAATCCAACCCATCACTTAGCTCCTGTGTCACTTTGACATAACATCACTGTTGTGAATTTTTTTAGCCCTTCCTTATTTTATGGCCTTAGAAGATGTTCCAGGGTCATCTTTTCTTTTCCTTGCTCTATACCTAGAATCAGCCATTTCCCAAGGACTCCTGGCTCCTTGTCTTGGTGAATGAAATAAGAAATCAAGCATACTCGTTCTCCAGGGGAGTCATTATTTCTAGGCCCTCTCAGCTGACAGAACAAGAAAATAAGTGGATTCTAAAACACACATATATATGTTGATGGATTCGTTTTTATATATTGTAAATTAAACAGGAGTTCATAATAATGTTTTTACCTCTATTCCAGGAAGAAATGAATTATTCTAGCTTTTCTCCAACAATGAAAACTCAGTGTACTCCCATCCACCATCCATTTACTTAATTGTTCACTTCTGCTGTACATGTATAGTTGTATCAGGAATGTTATTCCTTACCCCAGGGGAAATAACTCTATCAACAAAGTGTTTATGCACAGTTCCTTCTGCCTTTAGTGTTACAGACTCCACGCATTTCCAAAGCTACTTAAGTCAGCAGCTTCTATCCACCTATATCTTCAATGGGTAGTCTCATTTTTTGTATTTCAGATTCTTTTCCAACAGTAGGCATTTCTTTCTGGGTTTCCCCTGACCTCTTAAATATCTTTTTTAATTTCCATATGTGAAGTTCACTCTATGCAATAAAATTCTATGGGACTTGTCAAATCCACTTGTCAAATGTCGCCATCACTACGGCATCATACATAACACCCTAAAACACCCACTGCACTTCATCTTTTAAAAATATTTTATTTATTTATTTATTTGACACAGAGAGAGATCACAGGCAGGCAGAGAGGCAGGCAGAGAGGGAGGAGGAAGCAGGCTCCCTGCCCAGCAGAGAGCCCGATGCGGGCCTTGATCCCAGGACCCTGAGATCATGACCTGAGCTGAAGGCAGAGGCTTCAACCCACTGAGCCACCCAGGCGCCCCTGCACTTCATCTCTTTAGCCGTGTTCTTCTCCCATTACCCTGGTGACTAGTACTATACTGTGTGCCATTCCCACAGCTTTTCCCTTTCCAGATGTAATATAACTGGAGTCATACAGTATGGTGCTTTTCTAACTGGTTTTCCTTCTCCTTAAAAAGAGCCTGTTAAAGATTCATCCATGTCTTTGCATTGCTACATCATGCCTTTTTATTGCTAAATATTATTTCATTATATGGTCATACCACATTAAATTTATTGGTATCTGAAGATCTTGGTGGCTTCAAGTTCTTATGATTATGAATACATCCGATACACACACTCATGGGCAGGTGTTTGCCTCGACATAAGTTTGCAAATCAGTTAGGAAAATACCTAGGGACCTGATTGCTGGATCAGATAGTAAGACTACTCTCAGCTCAGCTTTATAAGAAATTGTCAAAATGCCTTCCAAAATGGCCTGTCCACATTATACCTTATTAAGAAGAAGAAAAAATTCTCTGGATGTTTAGCATTTGTAGGTAGATAACACAAACATGGATATGGATTCGTTTATAACCGTGAGTTGAATAAAGCCCATTTCAGGCTCTTCCCGAGAGCAGTGCCATCACAGAGCAGTGACAACACACTCAATCTTAATGTGTCCGCTCAAGAATGAGCTTTTGATGTCAAGGAAATTTGGCCTACTGGCATATGATGCGAAATGGCTTTGTGCATTAGTACCATAAAAAGTTCTAGAGCCCAATGCTGTTTATTTGCCAGCCTCTGTGGAAGGTGTGAGTTTTATTTATTTATTTATTATTTTTAAAGTTTTTATTTAAATTCCAGTTAGTTAACAAACAGCGTAGGAAGCTGTGTGTTTTAATGAAGAACCTTGAAACTGAAACTCCCCATTGGGCACTGTCGTGGTAGTAATAGAAGGTATCAGTGTTTTTCATACAGAATGAGCTCCACTAGCACTCTGTTCACTAAGGGGAGAAATGAAAATTTTATTTCTCATACCTGAGTAAAATCTAAGGGAGGTTAAACCCATATCTGAATTCTGAAACATCAGAAAATTCAGGAAGACAAATCAGATCCATGCATGTACGTGTTCCTTTTCCTGTCCCATGCCCATCATTTGGACTCTAATAGCCTGAAGTCACACCTACTGAACCTTCACCATGCATAAGAATAATCTGCAAGGCCAACTAAATGTGAACTGGTAGCATGCAACCCTTGAATTTCTGATTTAGTAGAGCCAGAGAATTTTTTCTTTTCTATAACATTCTCAGGTGATGTTGATACACTGATCCAGGGTCAACACACTGCCTAGTACTAGACTAAGTTACTGCATTCCTAAGTTTTCAAAGTCTTCTGCTACTTTAATAACAAATAGTTATGGGGCGCCTGGGTGGCTCAGTCATTAAGCATCTGCCTTCGGCTCAGGTCATGATCCCTGGAGTCTGGGGATCGAGCCCCACATCGGGCTCCCTACTCTGCGGGAAGCCTGCGTCTCCCTCTCTCACTCTCCCTGCTTGTGGCCCCTCTCTCGCTGTGTTTCTTTCTGTCAAATAAATAAAATCTTTAACAAAAACAGACAAACAAAAAACAGTTATCCTTCACATAGTTTGAAGTAACGCATTTAGAAATTTATAAATGAAGTGCTATTTTACCTAAACAACTCAGTAGCCATTCTCTGCTATGCAAGTAAAGAAGAAAGCATCTGAGTTCAGTGGACCGTAATTAAAGGGGGGAAAATTATCCTGGCATTCATTTTTCATACAACCAATATTATCAAGTAATCTCACTATCTGACATAAATGGTGCTTATTAGAGTGGCTTAGCTCCTTGTGATAGTTACAATATTGTCTATCATCTCTGACAATTTCCCAATTCCAGAGAGCAAAGCCAAAGCCCAGGTTCTAAGTTAAATTTAAGAAAAGGAAATCAATTATGTTTTTCCACCCCTCTTTTTGTAAGTTCCCCCCTCCAGAAACTAACAGCCATCTCCATCCTGCAGGTTTCGACTACATCTTAGACATTCTGGTTTCTTCCTTGTATCTCTCTCAACCTATATACTCAAGAATTTTTTTAATATTGTCTTATGTAAATTTAGCAATGGTTTCATTTCTTTCTGTAAATGCTTAATTTGTGTCCTTTATTCATCCCCTAAGATTTCCATTTTTGCCCCTGCTGCTCAAAAGCAAATACTTGTTTCCTTGCAGTTTTATGTTCTGTCTTCTTTTTCAAGGCCAAAAATATAGTGTACAAACCTGAGGTCGCAATATTTATTCTTTGAGTAGATTTTTTTTAATCCACGTTACTTGGAAATCTTTATACATCAAAAAGTTAGATATAATTTCATTTTCTTTACAGTAATATTGTACTTGTTCAAAGTACTTTTTTAAAAAAAACTTTATTTATTTAACAGAGAGAGAGAGATCAAGAGTAGGCAGAGAGGCAGGCAGAGAGGAGGAAGCAGGCTCCCTGCTGAGCAGAGAGCCTGATGTGGGCCTTGACCCCAGGACCCTGAGATCATGACCTGAGCCAAAGGCAGAGGCTGTAACCCACTGAGCCACCCAGGCACCCCAAAGTACTTTTTATCAGTTCAGATTCATGCGGAATAGACAAGTTCCTCTGACCTCTGTTACCCATTTTCCCAAAGGTGATTCTTGTTCTTTTTGTGTTCATTTTATTACATTTTCTGCATGTAAAGTGAATGCCTACATGTTTCAATTAAAAATTAAAATTTTGAATTAAAATTGAACTGTACTAGACATGTTTTTAATCATTTCCACTTTTTATTTAAGATATATTACAAGTCTTTACATTTTAGCACATGGAATTGTACTTCATTTTTCTTACTCTATACCTAATATTCTTTTGAATGCATGTGACATAATTTAGTCATTTTCTTTCTTTTTTTTTCATTTTCTATTAAGTGGACATTAGTTTGTGTTCTGTGGTAACATGATGAATGAACATATCTCTCTTAGAACTTGTGTGAAATTTTCTATAGAATCAATTCCTCCCAAAAGGAATACTGGATTATATGTAATAAGGTCACACCAATCTAACCAGCAACCAAACTGTGTGTTAGAAGGTCTGTTACAGGCCCTGGGATGCATGTGTGCATGTGTGTGTACACAGTAACATTACAATTAAGATTTTTTTTTTTAAATCTCAGAGCTAAATATGTTACTTTGAAGAAATTTCTAGAATCATGTGGTCTATCTGCTTTCCTAATTTGTCATTCTAATTCACATTTTCACTAGCACTTGACCATAATTTATTCCTTATACATTTGACTTCTAGGGAATATTCTTTTTTATAATTGAAGTATAGTTGACATACAATGTTATATTCGTTTCAGGTATACAACATAGTGATTTGACAATTTTAGATATATTACAAAATGCTCACCAAGAGTAAATGTAGTCACCATCTATCACCATAAAATTGGGCGTTTGTATCTCTTAATCCCATTCACCCACTTCACCCATCCATGGTATCGCATATGGCAAGATGCAATGAAGACTGACAAAACAAGTATCCAGCATGGTCAGCTTCCATTTCTGAATGTGGAACCTATCATTAGGAAAAAATTGTGGTAGGGACTGGGATTACATGTATGATTACAATGTCTGTCATTGTGGTGAAACAGAAGTATCACAGTTTATTTAGTGATAACTTCTACCAACTTTCTATGACATTTTCCATTTTCCTATCTTCCCTGAATATTCTCTCAGCTCTCACCAGAAACTTCACAGATCCTCAATTACTTTAGATTATTTCCTGTGTTCACTGTGTCTTCTTACTGGCCTGCCATTATGATACTTCCATCTTCTGCTCCCAGAATTTTGCTCATTCTTCAAGTTATGTAGTTTGCTAAACATAGAGGTGACTGAAACTTCAAGAATGTGTCTCATTTTATATGTTTAAAAGAACAGTTACTACAAGTGATAATTACAATGTTTCATTTGGGGGTGAGGCACTAAGTCAATTATATTCTTATTATTTCTGAACTATTCTAGAAAATCTTGTGTTAAAGGTGATGTTTCTAATTATAATATAAAAATCAAATATATAAAGGGTGTCCCATTAAAATTATAAATATACACCCAACATCAAAAATAAAAGATGAGACATTATGTTACTGAAAATTTATCTAATATACTGTTCAGTCTTGTTAAAAAGTTAAAATATTAAGACTAACGAGTAAAAACAATTGGGAAATGTTCATTGCAGCAATGGCCACAATGGCCAAACTGTGGAAAGAGCCAAGGTGCCCTTCAACAGATGAATGGATAAAGAAGAAGTGGTACATATATACAATGGAATACTATGCCTCCATCAGAAAGGATGAACATCCAACTTTTGTAGCAACATGGACTGGATTGGAAGAGATTATGCTGAGTGAAATAAGCCAAGTTGAGAAAGTCAAGTATCACATGGTTTCACTTACTTGTGGTGCATAAGGGATAATATAGAAGACAGTGGGAGAAGGAAAGGAAATGGGAAGTAGGGTAATTCAGGGAGAGGAAACGAAACATGAGAGACTTTGGACACAGAAACAAACTGAGGGACTTGGAGGGAGGAGGTGGGGGATGGGAGAGCCTGGTGGTGGGTACTGAGGGCACCTATTGCATGGAGCACTGGGTGTGGGGAATGGGGCATGAATCTTGGAACACTGAAAAAAAATCAATTGGGAAATGAACAGTACTTTTTAAAAATACACAAATTTTGGTTGAGTAGAGGGAAAAGATCCTAATATTATATTTACATTTTATTTTATTAATACAACTTCAGAAATAGTTATCTGTTACCTTTACCCTTTTCTATTAGTGGGTGGAATATTTGGAATAATCTCAAATATTAAGGTTTTTCTAATAGGCAATTAAAAAACATTTAATATAAACTTTATCATTAGAGCTCACTTAGCATTAGTAGGATTTTAGGAGTGCATGTTCCCTGTGTTTCTGAAATTTCACTTGTTTTCATTTTCAGTTGAAATTACACATACAAAATAATCTAGTGTTTACACAAAGAGTGTATCAGTTGTTTGCATACAAGTAAGTATCTATGTTAACCACAAAGTCTACATTATGATCTTGACCTGTAAGTATGGACATAACTAGATTGCACAGAATACTTTTAATTCCATGCTGCTTTTTCTGTTTTTTTAAATAACCATTTATTTTTTCAGTCTTCCAATATTCATTGTTTATGCACCACACCCAGTGCTCCATGCAATATGTGTCCTCCTTAATACCCACCAGCAGGCTCACTCATCCCCCCACCCCCTCCCTTCCAAAATCCATGCTGCTTTGTAACCCGCTGCTCTTTCTTCCGCTTCAATCAGTTTCTTAATGGGGCTTTGAAATAAGTGAATTATGATCAAATAATGATTCCCCCTGCTCTCATGCTGAGGCTTTATTTAACTCTGCAGTAAACTTTATATTTTTCATCAAATGTGTCAATCTTACTTAAAATTGTCAATCCTACTTTAAATTAAAAGTTGAGCCTGATCTCCAATGTACTAACACAAATATATTATAAATAATATTCTAATCCAATGAATACATTACCTTTGTATGGTTTTGTTTATCCTCAAATACACTTATGAAAATTTAAATTTTTGAATAAACATATATTCTTAGGGTTCTTTGCTAAGTCCACTATATTCTAGGTCATTACCAAACTATCATAACTGACTGTGTGGTAGTAATTATAGAGTTTAAAACTATACTTATAGGGGTCCTGGGTGGCTCAGTTGGTTGGGCGACTGCCTTTGGCTCAGGTTGTGATCCCAGAGACCCGGGATCGAGTCCCACATCAGGCTCCCCGCTCGGCAGGAAGCCTGCTTCTCCCTCTCTCACTCCCACTGCTTGTGTTCCCTCTATGGCTGTGTTTCTCTCTGTCAAATAAATAAAATCTTAAAAAAAAAAACCAAAAACTATACTTCTAATCTCTACTGTGTTCAACAAGCATTTATTTATTTATTTATTTACTTATTTATTTATTTAAAAGATTTTATTAATTTATTTGACAGCGAGAAACACAGCCAGAGAGGGAACATAAGCAGGGGGAGCGAGAGAGGGAGAAGCAGGCTTCCTGCTGAACAGGGAGCCTGACGTGGGGCTCCATCCCGGGTCTCCGGGATCACGACCTGAGCCGAAGGCAGTTGCCCAACCAACTGAGCCACCCAGGCGCCCCTATTTATTTATTTTTAAAAGATTTAATTTATTTATTTGACACAGAGAGAGAGATCACTAATAGGGAGAGAGGCAGGCAGAGAAAGAGGGGGAAGCAGGCTCCTCAGTGAGCAGAGAGCCGATGTGGGATGCAATCCCAGGACCGTGAATTCATGACCTGAGCCGAAGGCACAGGCTTAACCCTCTGAGCCACCCAGGCGCCCCTCAACAAGCATTTATTAAAGAATTAATATGTTCAGGGTATTACAGATTTTTGCCTTTAAGGGCTAATATATTTGGATAATAACATACTTATAAGTACAGAGAAAATCAAGTACAACATAGAAAGCAGATCCCAAAAAGTCAAATAAGTCCATCAGACCACATGTTCTTTTTTTTTTTTTAAGAATCTGTTTGATTCTTTTTTTTTTTTTTTTTTAAGATTTTATGTATTTATTTGACAGAGAGAGAGATCACAGGCAGGCCGAGGTGCAGGCAGAGAGAGAGGAGGAAGCAGGCTCCCTGCCGAGCAGACAGCCTGATGTGGGCCTGGATCCCAGGACCCTGAGATCATGACCTGAGCTTAAGGCAGAGGCTTTAACCCACTGAGCCACCCAGGGGCCCAGGCCACATGTTCTAAAGAAATGCAAACACTAAGGAGATAACTGAGCTTCACAGAGAAAGAAAAGAGCTTTATATTTTGACTTTAATTACAACTAATTTTACCAGTACTTTCTATGCAATAGGCATTGTGCAGTGATCTATAAAACTTCTTGGTATTTGGAGAGAAATCTAGAAAGCAGAAAAGCAGATCACACATGACTCTTTGAGCCAAATGTGAAGTTTAAGTAGCAAACCAGAAAACTAGTCTATCGAGAGCAGTATTTTCAAGTACTAGTTGAGTGAAAGTAAGGATCACAGAAAACCATATTCCATAAAGCTCAGTGTGCAAGAAAAACACTGGTCTATTTGTCTGGGTGCTTGGGGTTCAATCTGTACATCCATTTTTCAGGTATATTTCACCTATTTCTCATTGCCGTCGTGTAAGACACAGCTAGTGGACTTGATGTCTTCAGTTCTAAAAGACCATGATTCAATGGCAAATCATTGAAGGTTTAACTGGGAGAATGATGTGAAAAAGAAATGGCAAATATCTACTCTGGATGTTAAAGAATATACGTCTGGAGGCCAAGAGAACAATGAGCAGAACAATGTAATGTGCCATGCTTGAGGAACTGTTGTGTTCAGTGCATTAAAAATAACGATTGTTTGCCTTGATTAATATCCTGTTAATGTCCATTTTCTTCAATGGCTATTTTCTGTTTTGATGCTATTTGGGATTTGAGAAATGAAGCTCATATTTTGGTTTGTCTCTTTAGTTTCACAACTTTGTATTTTTAAGTTGACCTTAATTTTAATTATAAAGTATTTCTGTTCTCCTTTTTAATAACCTAGCCTACTTTCCATTCAATTGATTTTTCTATTTGAATTTTAGATTATTTTTATTTTATTATTTTGCCTACTTAACTTCTTTGAAGCCACCTTATACTTTTAAATACAATCTCACTTTTACTTCTTAATTTCCCTAAAGAATTCTCTTTCTTTGAGGGAATTTCTTTGTTTTGTAACTTTATTCATTCTAGATAATAAATACCATCTGTTTTATTTCACTTCTTCTTTAAAATGCTTTGTATTTAAAGTCACCATTCAATCTTTCACTGTTTGTGATTCTGTTCAGACCAAAAGAAAAAAAAAATTCCAGTTATTCCCTAAAAAAATGTTGAGCATTTTGCGAATGCTTAACCCAGAAAACATAGAAATTCATGCAGACCCAAGTTTCCTATGTGGTGCTGATGTTGTTCTGGTAAGGTGGTAAGTAAAATATCCACTATTTCTACAAATGGGATAAGCAAAAAAAAAAAATGTTTCTTTTTTTCTGGAAAGGTCTAAATAGGAAGTATCTGGGGCTTTGTGGGCCATAATTACTCAACTCTGCCACCTGGAGCAGGAAAGCAGCTACAGACAAAGAATGGGTGCAGCTGTAGGGCCAATAAAGCTATTTATAGCAGGTTGGATTTGGTCCATAGGTCGTAGTTGGCTGACCTCTGCTCTACAATACCAAGTACTTGATAAACTTTCCTTAAAATGCTATTTCCCCTTTCAAAAATAAATAGAGAGAAAATGTTTACCCATTAAATCATTCTTATATTATAAACCTGAAAATTTTATTATTGCTCCCACAATTTAACATTCTCATGTAACAGATGTCTTGCAAAACATGAAGTCAGTACATTACCTAAAGAACATTTAGAGTTAAACTTTTACAAGATGACAATTATACACTCAAAATGATCAAAATAATGAACATCATTCTTTAGGTTTAAAAGTAAACAGGAAAAAAATGAATTTGTTCCAGGGTTCTAAGGCTGAAATTCCTTGACTGATTTAATTGCTTTTCCCTGTAGCATAAAAAGGAAGCAGGACCACTTACATGTGTATTCCACAAGCCTGGGCATAGTGGTGGAAAGAAATATAGCCTGTGTTTGTTGGAGATCATTCTGAGGAAAGTATAGTAATAGGAAAATTTCAAGTAAATAAAGATTTTAATATAAGAATATAAGAGAATCTCACTGAATACAACCTTGAAGAAAATATAACTAAGCACACGGGGCACAGAAAATCATCAAAGGCATATTCTTTCGCTTTAGCCCCTTTGTCCTATCACAGAGTTTTCTATGCATTCTTCTTCATTATGTCTGCTTCATCATCCTCTCTGAAACCAACTCATGTCTGGAGAGCTTTAATATTTGTTCATTCACAATTTTGACATCTACACATTTTAGAGCTAGCCTAATACTGGTTCTGGATTTTACTTTACCAGATCTTTCACTCCTGGCATTCAGGATCTTATAGCTAAAATGATTGTTCCTTAATAGGGATTCTGACTGCCTGCTGACTGACAATGGATTGCTTTGCTCTGAGTTTGTTCCTCCCATTCAAAAGAGTGATAGTCAGGAAGGGTTGGATCATGTGACTGGATGCCATTCTATGTTGAAATAAATTTTCTGAGCAAAAGCTGAGGTCAATGAAAGAAAATAGACAGATATCTCCACTACAGCCTAATAAATAAGATTCCTGCAGTTGAGAAAGTTATTATTCTTGAAATTAAAAATGAGAACTCTTAATACTAGGGTTCATAAGAGACAAAGGCTCTTGATGTTAGTGAATAGGTGAGGGACCAGTGAGCATCTTTAAACATTCCCAGAATAATCACAGACCTGGGGATGAGAGAGAGGTTGTGATCCAGGGTCAAACTCTTGATGTGTGGGGATGGGGGGGGTGGTTAGTAGGTGTTAACAAGGACGAGGATTTGTTTCAAGAAGATGGAATAATAACAGTGGGTAAGTGACATTGAGAAGAGAGAGTATGCAGATTGTGAAGCCATAAGCAACCTACAATTCATAATTTCAAGAGGAAGAATGCCATGGAAGAGACCCAATTACCTCCAAAGAATCTTCTATCCACAATAAAGTGGCTGTGGTCCCCTATGACCGACCCTTCTTTCTTTTGCCTTTGTGCATTTGGACAAACTACCTTATTTGCCAAAATTGTTTTTTTTTAACTCATTCACCCTTAAGTATAGTGAAATTATTAATCTCTTCTAAAACATTCCACACTTATTAAGAAGAATTAAGTTCTCACTAGTGCACATTCTCAAGCCACACTGCAGGGATGTGCTGTATGTATATATATATTTGGGCAGTTACTACATTATTCTGTAATTGAATATATTTATCGACTGTACAGAAGACAGCAAGCTTGTAGACAGCTTATTTTATTCATCTTCATAAAGCAGTAATAGTGCAGAAACACAATAGGTACTCAACAATAATGACAAAAGCCCATAAATTTAACTGGAGTAACCTTTTCCCACCTGGCCAATTAAGACTATTATTAGGCTCTGTGGTAAAACAGACACTGGTATCAGTGGCTTTTATAGGGTAGAAACAACTTCTAAGTCTATAACAGAATTCAGGAAGCATAGGTCAGTAGAGACTCACATTCTTAAAGCAAACACAAGAAATACTTTGAGAGGTGGCAGAAGGGTAGCAGCTAAATTTCCAGAGACAGTCAGAGCCTTAGCAGCAGCAGGTGGCCTTAAAAGGCTCAAGTTGAGGGACGCCTGGGTGGCTCAGTTGGTTGAGCGACTGCTTTTGGCTCAGGTCATGATCCTGGAGTCCCAGGATCGAGCCCCACATCGGATTTCCTGCTCGGCGGGAAGCCTGCTTCTCCCTCTCTCAGTCCCTCTGCTTGTGTTCCCTCTCTGGCTCTGTTTCTCTCTGTCAAATAAATAAATAAAATATTTTTAAAAAGGCTCAAGTTGAATAAAAGAAGGATACTTTGGAATTCAAAGTCACAAAAGAGGGAATGGTACTGGGTGACATCCACCAGGAGCTACACTGATATTGGTGCTCTTGAGGGTCCTTAGGATCGGATGGGATCTGAATTGGAAACTAAATATATAAATATAAGATCCTCATATAAGGGTAACGTAGGTGCTTGACCTTGACCCCTTGGATCCCTTTGTCTATTTTTGTGCTTTCCTGTTCTGTGTACTTTCACTTCCACCAGCCAGAGTTCTATCATAAGAAGAAATTAAAGGACATTTCTGTAGGGTTCTGGAGGACCTCACCTAAGACTGTGCACATGTTTAGCTTTCTCTTATTGCCTGTCCTTCTCTCCTTCTTATTTCTTTCTCTTTGGTAATGTTTCTTAATAAATTATTTGAACAAATAATCCTTATCTCATGGTCTGTTTTTTGAGTTAACCTGATCTAAGACACCTGCCCAGAAAAAATTTACATTAGTGGGTTACCTAGAGAGGGTAGTGAGGGAAAACAGATAGCAGCAACAACTCAAATTTGGACATAAGTCGACATCTGAGATTATACAGCATTTATATAAATTAAAGAGATATCAAAGTGTTTGGTGAGTCACATGAATAAAAGAATGTTTACTTTTTTCCATGTCATACCCCCAAATCAAGTAATTAAACTAGATTTTTATCAGAAATTGTCTCCAAATTCTACCCACAATTATAGCAATTGAGAGGAAGATTGACTGCAGTTGACAAGAAGGTTGAAGCTATTACTAATGCTGAATTAACAGAATGCTTGGCATACTAAAAGTTATCTGCAGAACTGGAATAAGATCAACAATGGAGTACTGAATTTTCAAGTTCAAGTCCAAAGACCATGTCTTACTGTTATATGACTTCTATTTTACCATAAAATACTTAGTTTCTCATATTCTTCATGCACTCTTCCACAAATTTCATCAACCAGTTTTTGAACGCCTTTCCAATCTTTCTGAGTTATCTTCTCAGTGGGTTCCACTACCTCCCTTGTCAGTTTAAATACTTGTGATTCCCAGATCCCATGGTTTACATCTCTCTATCCTTCTTTGCTGAGGCAGTATCATTGATGATTATGATTTCCTTTCTCTCTCATAGGCCAGTAACTCCCAAGTCTTTTTTTCTAGACAATTTTTTTTGGCCTAAGTACCAAAAATACATAGTTTGTAAATTATTCATCACATCTAACAATTAGAAACCAGAACTCTCCTTCTAGGACCATGTTCTACCATACTGCTACTGGACTGACATTTTTTTTTTTAGATTTTATTTATTTATTTGACAGAGAGAGAGATCACAAACAGGCACCGAGGCAGAGAAAGAGGAGGAAGGAAGCTCCCCGCCAAGCAGAGAGCCCGATGTGGGGCTCCATCCCAGGACCCTGAGACCATGACCTGAGCCAAAGGCAGAGGCTTAACCGTCTGAGCCACCCAGGCGCCCCTGGACTGACACTTCTAACATGCAAATTTAATCTTTATACTTCTGTTTCATGTATTTATTCATGACTTAGAGGATAAAGTCAAACCTCCTTTTCATGTTTCTTCCAATCCTTTATCATCCTGTAGCTTCTTACTCTTTTTTTTTTTTAAGATTTTATTTATTTAACAGAGAGAAACACAGCCAGAGAGGAAACACAAGCAGAGGGAGTGAGAAGAGGGAGAAGCAGGCTTCCCGCCGAGCAGAGAGCCCGATGTGGGGCTCGATCCCAGGTCTCCGGGATCATGACCTGAGCCGAAGGCAGTCGCTTAACCAACTGAGCCACCAAGGCGCCCCCTTCTTACTCTTTCTTTGCCGTCATATATTAGCCTTGACTCATGCATGTTGTCATAGAATTGACTGGTCTTCCAACTGGTCACATCACGTCTCTGTGCAGTACTTCAAATAATCTTGCTGTTCCCTTATTGTAGAAAATTTTAGCTCTTTCTTTTTATCTTCCCAAAGAACTCATATTTAACCTAATCATTTTTTAAAAAATATTGTATCTATTTATTTGACACAGAGAGAGAGATCACAAGTAGGCAGAGAGGCAGGCAGAGAGAGAGAAGGAAGCAGGCTCCCTGTTGAGCAGAGAACCCGATGTGGGCCTTGATTCCAGGACCCTGAGATCATGACCTGAGCTGAAGGCAGAGGCTTAACCCACTGAGCCACCCAGGCGCCTGTGGTAACCTAATCATTTTTAAAATTTATATTCTGTGATGCCTTCTATGAACTCTACCTGTACTCCTATGCCAGATATAATTACTGTTTACTCTTTCTCCATAGTACCTTGGTCATTGTTGAAAAAGACCACTTACAATACTACACAAAACTATTTTTTGCATTTGTGTCATGATTAGCCTTTGAAACTCTTTATCTTTGTACACCAAGAGTACACAATAAATGATCAACAAATCTGTTCAGAATAAAGAAAAACTAAGCACTTTCCACTGAGGAATACCTCACTAATCATGAAATCATAGGATATAAAAGGATCCTGCTGTACAAATTAGCATCTAAATTTGTATATTGCATAGGGCTTCCATATTTATAGGGCATAATTCATATCACAGACTCATCTTGAATTAACAGTAAATGAAGACATGAAGATTCAAGTTCTCTCACCAGAATTCTACAGTAGTGGAGAGTGAGCCTACTTCTATACAAGTTCTCTTTGGCACAGAGTACTGCACACACTGCAGAAAACACACACTTTTACTAACATATATATACATATACATATATATATATATATATATATATATATATATATATATATATATATACAGATAGAAACATTATATACACACCCTGCTCTGAACATCCCCTGATAAACTTCTCTTGTCTGCCAGCAGCTGTTCAAGATATAAGCCTACCACCATGTGTCTCAGAACTAACACAGTCACGTGAAGTATGCTTGGAGAGAGTAATGTGGGTGAATACAGAGTATGAATGTCACTTGTGGTATAAGCAGCTCATCTCTCTAGGGATGTGTGAGCAGGCAAGAGTAAAAGCCCCAGTGGGATATTAATCCATCAACATCTACATTTTTTTTTTATAATTCATACGGAACCCCTATAAAGACTTGTTGACTTGATTACAGATGGAGATTTCAGTATGCGAGTGCACTTCTGGGCATAATTCATATTGTCTTTGAGCAAACTGTATCCATAAAATGCAATAATTTTGTATAACAATCAGCCACACAACTTCAGTGTCAAAAAAAGTGAGTTTAGTTCCTGAGTATGCAGGAATAAGATGACCTAGACTAGACTCTTATCTTTTTTTTTTTTTAAAGATTTTATTTATTTATTTGACAGAGAGAAACAGAGCAAGAGGGGGAACACAAGCAGGGGGAGTGAGAGAGGGAGAAGCAGGCTTCCGGCTGAACAGGGAGTCCGATGTGGGACTCGATCCCGGGTCTCCAGGAGCATGACCTGACCCGAAGGCAGTTGCTTAACCAACTGAGCCACCCAGGCGCCCCTAGACTCTTATCTTAACTGTCCATGTGTCTGTGGTAATCTGCAATTTGGCTAGGTGGCTCTGCTGATCTTTGTTGGGATCCTCTGCATTTCTGGAGGTTGGTTAGCTGTTGAATGGTCTGAGGATAGCCTTTACTGGGATGACTAAGGCAACGCAGTTTTGCTCCCTACATCTCATCCTATAGCATAGTAGTCCAGATAAGACTTTTTCCTGGTGATGAAAGGGGACAAAAACAGCAAGCAGAAAACACAAATGTTGTTCAAAATTCTTCTTGCTTCATATCTGCAACATGCTTTTTATGAAAACAAAACACGTGACCAAGCCCAGTACCAGTTTTGGAGATCACTACTGGGCATGGACAGAAGGAGGAGTGAATGAATGCAGCTTTATAACATGATGATTCTAACACATGGGAGAGTAAATATAACCAAGTCAACGTGATTAGGAAACAGGTTACCAAATGAGTACCTTAATGGCTCAGTTATCTTTTGTAGAATATGTAATTTTATTTTGAATATTTAAGCCCAAACAAGTGTTGCTCCTTCCAGAGGTGATAGAGCTCTGTTTTGAGTTGTATCAGTAATGCCCAATCAGAGTGAATTGACTTATAAACCTTGTAATTGATGGGAAGTGTTGCCCCATGCCCCTCATCTCTACTTAAGTAAATTCCGAGATCAACCTACCTCCTTAGTTACCTACCTTCCTTCCCCCCTTCCGCCCTCCCTTCCTAAAAAAACCCTACCCATTTTTGAAACAAGGACCCATTCCTATTTACTGGATTCTGATTTGTCAATGGAATATGCATCTGCTCAACAAAAACATAACCCAAATATGTTTTTGTAATTTTCAGAGTACTGTATCAAGAGAAAAGACATCCAGACTCTATAGGAATTCACCCTGAACTTGAATTTGCATATTATGCTTTGTAACAATGTACATTCTGTGACTGAACATGGAGCTAAGTTTCGCTGATAGGATTCTAACTAGAAATGGGAAAACAAATGTCTTTGTGGGTTTTTTTCTTTCCTCATAGTTATCAGTAGGCACTCTTGTGGTCTAATTGACTGCTATATTGGTGGAGATGCTAACAATTTAAATACAACAGATGCTTGAAAGTATAGCACAAGTTAAAATATGCATCCAACAGAAATTAAAAAAAAAACTGTGGGTTGTTTGACACACACATAGAGAGCTCTTCCTATAATTAGAGATAATTACCAATGTTAGGAGATCAAAAGCATCTTTTTTTGGTTCTTGAACAGCTAAATATAAACTGCAGAGACCAGCAGGTACACTGAAATTACAAGATGCATCATTTCCTATGAGAAGGGGCCAACCCATTTTAAAGCTATTCATCTTCTTACCATTTTACGTACACTTTTCAAAGTATACCTTAAACAAATGATTTGTTACATATAGTTTCTACCAGCATAATGTATTTTTCTTGGGTAAACACTCACTCCCTGTGTCAAAAAAAAAAAAAAAGAGAAAAGAACCATGGTGAAGTTCTACAAAATGAAAACAAATTTTCTCTATAAATGCATTCCCATTGGATTGCTTTATATGAGATACTAAGTTTTTAGACAAAATTTGCATTTCAGGATTATAGTAGAAACATTAAAATATGAAACAGGGGTACATAGCACAATCTCTCTTACTCATGCTTAAGCCCGATCTTAGGTTATCTATGCTATTTAATTTCTACAGGGATTTTAATTGATTTAATTCCTTTTTCTATTTTATTTTTTTTAAAGATTTTATTTATTTATCTGACAGAGAGATAGATCACAGGTAGGCAGAGAGGCAGGTAGAGAGGGAGAAGCAGGCTCCCCGCTGAGCAGAGAGCCCAATGTGGGGCTCGATCCCAGGACCCTGAGATCATGACCTGAGCCGAAAGCAGAGGTTTTAACCCACTGAGCCACCCAGGTGCCTCCCCTTTCCTATTTTATATAAAGAATTCATACAGTCCTTCCACTGACAAAAATAATTTATATCAAATATGCCTCAATTTTTAAGAAAAAATTTATTAACTTATTCTTTAGGTATCATACCTACAAATGGAAATCTTTGCCTACTAAATATATATCTTTATTTTACTGACTCACAGAATAAAGTATCCTTTTTTAAAAATAGATTTTATTTATTTGACAGAGAGAAACACAGCTAGAGAAGGAACACAAGCAGGTGGAGTGAGAAAGGGAAAAGCAGGGTCCCCTCCCAGGGAGCCCGATGTGGTGATCGATCCCAGGACTCCAGGATCATGACCTGAGCCAAAGGCAGACGCTTAATGACTGAGCCACCCAGGTGCTCCCAATAAGGCATCTTTTTTAGTTCTGTCCCCAATTAAAGTCAGATGTGATTATTCATCTAACACTCCGGATTACTCCTGGAACTGTTCCTCAAATCAGAGTGCTTAATGAAAGGGAGAAATGAATACTAGGTAGATAATTAACAATACATTGCAGATAATTAGGGTTTTCTGTAATGAGACTATGTGGAGTTTTGTAGTGTATGCACATATATATTCTTCTCAAATATAACTAATTGTCTCCCTATTTCCTGCAGCATAATTACTAAACTTCCTAGCATAACATTCAAGATCCATTTAAAATATCACACTGGTTTCCATTTTTAAAGCCATCCTCATCCTCTCCAACACACTCTGGTGACAGTGGATTATTAACAGCCTCAAGCATATTATTTATTTTTCTATCTCCAAAACTTTTCCTTTGAACCTTTCCTTTTTTCTACTCTGTCTCTCTTTTGCTCTCCACCCCCTCTTATCTCTTTCAAAATTTCCTTTCTGGATCAACTCAGAAGTCAACCTGGGGCAACCTCACCTGGTCCCCACATGCATATTTAAGTACAGCCTTAACTGTCTTCCCAAAGCACATTGAATAGAACTTGACTGTATACATTTTCACTTCAATTTCTATTTGTATTCCATTATCTGCATGTCCATTCTTCTTACTAGGTGTTAAGATAGTTATGTTTTCTCCAACTTGTCTCAAATCCAACACAGGGTCTTATACACATTTACAAGTGCTTAGAGACCTATTCCACAATCCATGATATTGAGAATTTAAATACTAGTTTACAAGGGTGCCTGGGTGGCTCAGTCATTGAGCATCTGCCTTCTTCTCAGGTCAGGATCACAGGGTCCTGGGATTGAGCCTCACATCAGGCTCCCTGCTTGGGAGGATGCCTGCTTCTCCCTCTCCCACTCCCTCTCTCATTGTATCTCTTTCTGTCAAATAAATAAATAAAATCTTAAATAAAATAAAATAAAATAAATAAAGTAATAGTAGTTTACAGAAGGGGTCAGCAAAACTGTGGCTCAAAAACATATCATCTGTTTCTATAAAGTTTTATTAGGACACAGCCATACCCATTCATTTCTGTACTTGTGATACAAAAGAAACCATATGGTCTGCAAGCCTAAAATATATACTGTCTTGCTCTTTACTGAGAAATTTTGCTAACTCCTTGTTTGGAACGATCTAGATTAGTGCAACCATGAGAATAGATAGATAGATAGATAGATAGATAGATAGATAGATAGATAGATGATTGACAGATAGATAATAGATAGATAGATAATGTGTCGAGTATGTCTTAGCAATATTTATTGTATCAAGTGGCAACTTAATAAAAAATATATGGTGACAGTTTTATGTGTCAGCTTGGTTAGTATATAGTCTCTAGTTATTCATTAGGCCAAACATTAATGTAGGTGTTTCTGTGAAGTCATTTTGTAGCAGTGAGGTACATGCTCAACTGATGATAAATAAAGATTATCTAGATAAGCTAGGTGGGCCTGAACTAATCTTCTGAAAGGTCTTATGAAAAAAATCAAGATTTATAAAAAGAAAAAACTTTCCAGTTTGCCCTTTCCTGGTCACCAATCCCACAGATTTCAGGTTTAGTTAGCCAGCCTTCACAACTACATAAGGGCTTACAGTAAATCCCTTAATATGTATCTCCTATTGATAATGTTTCTTTGATTGAATCCTGACATATACATTGGAAGACTTAATATTATTTAAACAGCCATACTACCCAAAGCAAGTACAAACTTAATGCAATCTCTATCAAAATACTAACAAGAACAAATAATTCTAAAACTTCTACAGAATCACAATATCCCAAATAGCCAAAGCAATCTTGAAAAAGAATGGTATTGGAGGTATCAAAATTCCAGATTTCAAGACATACTACAAAGCTGTATTAATAAAAGAGTATTGTACTGGCATAAAAGTAGACATGTAGATCAATGGGATAGAATAGAGAAACCAGAAATAGACCCATGATTATATGGTCAACTAATCTTTGACAGAGGAGTTAAGAATATGCAATGGGGAAAAGACAGTCTCTTCACTAAATGGTGTTAGGAAAACTGGACATGAAAAAGAATGCAAGTGGACCCCATTTTCTTATATCAAACACAAAAATAAATTCAGTATGGATTCAGGACCTACCTGGGAGACCTGAAAACACAAAAATCCCAGAAAAGAACACAGGCTTGTGTTCTCTCTCTAACATCTGCTATAGAAGCATTTTTCTAGATATGTCTCCTGAGGCAAGGGGCAAAAAGCAAAAATAAAAAGCTTCTGCACAGTAAAAGCAACAGTCAACAACTAAACCATACTAAAGAGAAGATATTTGCAAATGACACACCCAAAAAAGGATAGTATCGGAAATACATAAAGAACTTATACATCTCAACATCAAACACACAAATAATCCAAATTAAAAACAGGTGGAGGACACCAACAGACATTTCTCTATCACCAGACATCAAGATGACTAATAGACACATGGAAAGATGTTCAACATCACTTATCAAGGAAATGCAAATCAAAACCACAATGAGATATTACCACACACCTGTCAGGATAGCTAAAACCAAAAACCAGAAACAAGTGTTGATGAGGATGTGGAGAAAAAGAATCCTCATGCACTGTTAGTGGGAAGGCAAACCGATACAGCCACTGAAAGAGAGAACGGAGTTTCCTAAAAAAATGAAAAAGAGAACTACCCTATAACCCAATAATTATACTACTGAGTGTTTACTAAAAGAATATGAAAAGATTAATTCAAGAATATATGAGCACCCCTTATGTTTATTTCAGCATTATTTACAATAGCAAAAGTATGGAAGCAACCAAGAGTCCATGAATAATCAAAAGGATAAAGAGGAGGTAGAATATATAAAAAGTAGAATATTAGTCAAAAAGAAGAATGAAATCTTACCATTTGTAACAATATGGTTGGAGCTAACGTATAACGCTAAGTGGACTAAGCCAATCTGCTTTATGGAATCAGGGAATTTAAGAAACAAAACAAAGGAACAAGGTAAAAAACACACTCTTAACTACAGAGAACAATCAGATGGTCACCAGAGGGGAGGTGGGTATGGGGAGGATGGGTGAAATATGTGAAGGGCATTAAGAGTACAATGATCATGATGAGCACTGAGTAATGTATAGAATTGTTGAATCACTAAAATGTACACCTGAAACTAACGTAACACTGTACATTAACTACATCAGAATTAAAACTTAAAAAAAAAATAATACAAATGAAATTTAAGTTAAAAACTAAAATGCTTACTTACAAGCATATTGGACCAAAAAACCCACTTTTTTTTTTTTTTTAATTTATTTGACAGAGAGAAACACAGCCAGAGAGGGAACACAAGAAGGGGGAGCGAGAGAGGGAGAAGCAGGCTTCCTGCTGAGCAGGGAGGCCGATGTGGGGCTCAATCCTGGGTCTCCGGGATCATGACCTGAGCTGAAGGCAGTCGCTCAACCAACTGAGCCACCCAGGCGCCCCCAAAAAACCCACTTTTTTAATTAAAAAATAAAAATGTTTAAACTTTTTTAAAGGAGGCTTGAGAAGCAGAATTATAATATTGCCTTGACCTGAGAGTAGAAAGACATTAAGATCTTTTTAATGAGGTCACCTATTTCAACCCATTATGCAATTCTCATTTCTCTTATTTGAAGATGGTCAACATTAACTGATTATTAAAGAAAAATAATTTACATCTTAAAATCCCATATATTTCCCATATTTCTGTGATATCCAAAAGACGTACCACTTTTTATCAGCAGCAAATGTTACTTCCTAATTTGTTAGTAATGTCTGAATGTTCAGTTGGGGAGGACGAAGGGAGTGAAGAAGTCAAGCATAATCAAAAGTGGGAAAAATACAAAAACAGTCTTTTTCATTTTGTAATCTTTGTTTGGATACATCTGTATTCTATTTCCTTTTATATGAAAAGAAAGACTGCCTGCCCTCTTGTCCTTGCTTATCAAGTAACCTTCCTTTATCATGAAAGCAAAGACCTGAAATATTGCTCTTTCAGGACTTCTGCTTTGCAAGGAAGTGCCCCTCATCCTCTAACCCTCCAAAGATTCAAAATCACAGCCTTCATAGGGCATTGTTACCCCGTCAGGACCCAAAATATAACACTGCAGGGATATTGGGTCACTGAATCTATGTTTATGTATTTTTAAAAAGTACATCCAGTTTATTTAAAACTAACTACATCATCCTGAATCTCATGTGTAAGATATCGAACTAGATGTCAGATTTCCTGGGATCTCAGCTTGATTTCTAGTTATTACCTGTATGATTGGGCCTGTTAACACTCAGGAGTTTTATTCTTTTATGTGTAAATGAGAATGATCATTTTTTAATTTCTCTCCACAGTGTTATTTTCAGTATCAAAAGAAATAATCAGGGTAAAGTTGCTATGAAAACTCTTAATGCAAAGGTGGTATTACTTTGAGGGGCAGTGTGAGAAAAACTTTCAATATGATGAAAGTTACGGGTATTTTCCTTAAAAAAAAAAATACACACTTTACCTTACACGAAATTTTGCTCAAGAGTACACTGTGTTCACAGTCCACTGGAACGCTCCCTTTGAACCAGTCCACGGACCTTTATTTAGAACCCCTCCTTTAAAGTGCTATATAGATTTAAAACAGTATTATTTTATATATATGTACAATATTATATACAATCTAAAGGAAATGAAATAACTGTTGCATATTTATGCTTTTCCCATTATTTTAAATTGCATTTTTGACAGATGTGTTTACCATGTTATTCTACTGCTAATTGTCAGTTTCTCTCACATCACTTAGCCTTCGGGTAGGTCATAATTATACAGTCCTCTGAAATGTAAACAACAACTAGAGAGTAAAAGACTATTCCAAGACAAAGGTGCCACATGAAAGCTCTCCTTTAAGCTTTAGAAATGAAAGAGAAAGAGAGGAGACACACATCATATGAGACATAGATTTGCAGTAGCTTTTTCAGGTTTTGCTTTGGGATTCCAATCACTCTTATTTGGAAGTAGCCAAATGCCTTGGTTTATTTGAATTTCTCCTGAGAGGTGATTGGGAAGACTTCCAAAATACAAGCAAAGTAGATAAAATAACTCATGGAAGAAAGAGCAATAATGAAAAACAGTATTTCCTGTTACAGCTCTATTGTCCTTAGTTAGATTTCTTTTTTGTTGTTAACAGAGCCATCCAGAATTATTAATATCAGTAGAATAACCTTCATAATACTCAGCTCATCTATGCTTTGCATCAATAAAACTAAGAGGATTCCCCCCTCCTTTTTTAAAAGATTTATTTATTTATTTATTTAGAGAGAGAGAGCACCCAAGCAGGAAGAGGGGCAGAGCTAGAAGAAGACTCCCCGCTGAGCAGGGAGCCTGATAACTCAGGGCTTGATCCCAGGATCATGACCTGAGCTGAAGTCAGACATTTCACCAACTGAGCCACGGAGACACCTCAAGAGGATTCCCATTTAGACAGTCAACACACATACACACACACACAGACCTATCTAAAATACATGGTGCAAAATATTCAAAAGGAGAACAATGTGATCAAATATATCCAATCTCTTTTAGGTCTTTGCTATGATTAATATTCACTGGTTAAAATTTACATTTCTAATAATGACGGTCTTTTCAAAATTACTTGGTCTTCTGATCAGGAGTAGCAAATTGCTCCGACTGAACAACAGAAATATATACACAAAGCTTTCAACTCTCTAAAACTTCAAGATTTTGACCATTGTTAAACTTATTTATTCCCTGACTTGTTTTCTCTTTTTTAATTCTAGAATGGAAAAGCAAAATATTAAGAAGAACGTAGTAGAGAAAGTATTTCTGACATCATAAATCATGGTTTAGAAAAAACAGAATGCTCAATTTTATTGTTTTCTTACTATTCAACTGAAGTGACAAACATTCTACTGTTAATTAATATAATATGATTATTTTGACATGATGGTACCTTTATGCTACCAAGAAATAGTATTCTAATGGATGCTAGTGAAGCTTAGGAGAGTATAATTTAGATTATAATATGGAAATACTCGTGCAAATTCTTAGACAGTATTACTAACTGAAACCACTTGTTTCCCTTCCTGACCCCATGTGGATACTTTTTAAGCAAAGTACAGATACCTTTGTAAGCAATGAGTTTGGAAGTATTTATAGAGTCTCATGCATGAAGAAATAATTTGATTCTTCCCTCTAGGTCTTTAGAAAGCAAACACGAAGGGTATCATATTGAGAAATGAAATTTGTTTTTGTCTAATTACCTAGCCTTGTTCTTAAACTCCTCTTTTTAGTGACTGCTAATCACTTCCGAAGGTGCTTGGAAAATTTTCAGAATATGTATAGGAGCAGCAGGCATGGTTCACAATCCCAACAGGGTTAGTTGAAGTCTCATAACAAATGCATAAAGCTCATACATAGTTGTGATGTTGTACTTACAGGGACTGAAAAGGTTTTTCTATGTTCTGACATGAAGTAAACATTAAACAATTTTAATGAGTACAAAACAGATTTAGAGAAGAATGCATTTCACACAGCATCAAAACTGAATATGACCTGAATATGAAAAGTATTAATAAGAGAAAAATGTTCCCAGAGTAAGTGTATAAAAGCCTTATTATGATGTAAATTACCCTAATATTGTTTCTTAAAATAAACATATTTAATTACCATTTCCCCACAATTTCCTCAAATCATAGCTAAAATTTTCATATCTATTCTCTATAGATCCTATCTTCCTTAATTGATTCAGTTTTTCTGTATCCTTCACTTAAAACTGGGTAACTTTTTCTTAGCTTCCAGGCTTCCTAAACAATTTAACAACAGCACAAGTATTAGTACAATCTATAAATATAAAGGCCATATATAAAAAAGAATTGATTGATCCAATTTCATGCAATTCGAACAAAATGACTGATCTTTTTTGACTTGGCTGCATCATGCAGACTAATAGAAGTAATTCTCCTTTATGATGGTTCTACAAATGTTGAATTTATAGATGAGATAAAAATTCTTCAATAGTTGGTACAACCACTCTAGGAAAAAGTATGGAGGTTTCTCAAAAAGTTCCAAATAGAACTGCCTTCTGACCTGGCAACTGAACTACTAGTTATTTATCCAAAGGATACAAAAATGTTGATTTGAAGGTGCACATGCACCACAATGTTTCTAGCAGCACTATCAACAATAGCTAAATTACAGAAAGACCCCAAATGTTCGTCAACTGATGAATGGATAAAGATGTGGTGTATATGTACATAATGGAATATTACTCAGCCATCAAAACGAATGAAGTCTTGCCATTTGCAATAATGTGGATGGAACTAGAGTACATTATGCTAGGTAAAATAAGTCAGTCAAGGAAAAACAACCATCATGAGATTTCACTCATATGCGGAATTTAAGAAAAAAACAGATGAACACAGGGGAAAGGAAGGAAAAATGAAATAAGATAAAAACAGAGAGGAAGGCAAAACATAAGAGACTCTTAACTATAGAAAACTAAAGGTTGCTGGAGGGGTGGCAAGTGGGAGGGCTGCACTAAATAGATGATGGGTATTAAGGAGAGCACTTGTTAGGATGGGCACCAGGTAAGGGATGAATCACTGCTTTCTACTCCTGAAACCACTACTACACTATATGTTAATTAACTAAAATCTAAGTTAAAAAAGAGTAAGTAATAAAAAATTCTTAAAGTCTGCAAACAATGCAAAGGCATAAACATAATGACTTCATACTTTATAACTATGCTATTTTTTCCCCACTTAAAACATAAATGTTTCACACAAAGAGTAAGGAACCACTCACACAATAAGCTTAAGTAGTTCTTTTACCCCTAGCAAGATCTCATTTACTAGTCTCCCAATGTGACAGTCTATTTTTAGAGTCACATGCCACTGATTACTCCTTTTTTTTTTTCCTAAGATTTACTTATTTGATTTTAGATTGGTGGACCAGGCACGGAGAGGGAGAGAGAGAATCTCAAGCAGACTCCCTGCTGAGTGTGGTGCCAATGCAGGGCTCGGTCTCATGACTCTGAGATCACGACCAAAGCCAAAATCTAGAGTTGACCACCCAACTAGATGAGCCACCCAGGCACCCCTATTCCTCTTTTTGTTTAAGGTACAGTTAATTCAGAAACATTATGATCTTGTGTATAGAATGATTTGGTATACCGGTATTTTGTTATAGAATTTTGAGAGGTAAAATAGAATACTGTGGCTGCAGAGATCATAAACATCAGGAAAAAATACCAAAGGGAAAAATGAGACACTAAAAGATAGACTTCACCAGGCTTACATACTTTACAGCAACTAGTTTTGGTATTTTAAAAAACTATTTATTGACTATGCTCTAACTTAAAGGGAATAAAACTAGGAAGTTGAAGACGATTTGTCAACAACAACAAAAATAATAGTTGGTCAGATGTTTTTTGAGCTATTGTGGTAAAGATACTTTACATTAAATATGAATGATAAAGAGAAAAATTAGGGCATCTGTAGAGAAACAGTATTTTTGATGGACCATATGTGGCCATACTTGACCTTATTCAAGTAGCCAAGGATTTACAAATAGTAAATTGTGATAGCATGTAGTTAATTTGCTAATTAGACATACATGACTTTTTTTTTTTTAAAGATTTTATTTATTTGGCAGAGAGAAACACAGTGAGAGAGGGAACACAAGCAGGGGGAGTGAGAGGGAGAAGCAGGCTTCCCGCCGAGCAGGGAGCCCGATGTGGGACTCGATCCCAGGTCTCCAGGATCATGACCTGAGCCGAAGGCAGTCGCCTAACCATCTGAGCCACCCAGGCGCCCCTAGACATACATGTCTTAAAAAAAAATGTAGTTTACTCTCGATTTACTCACTTGTCAGCACTATCTGTGAATAGATTCTGCAATTTCCCAAAACTACAAGTGAATTAAATTAGTAAAAAAAATATTAAAATGACTTTAGAGCAGAAATACTGACCTTGACTCTTACTTTCTTTTAAAATGTTATTTATAATCCAACTTTTGTAGCAACATGGACTGGACTGGAAGAGATTATGCTGAGTGAAATAAGCCAAGTAGAGAAAGCCAAGTATCGCATGGTTTCACTTACTTGCGGTGCATGAGGGGTAACCTGGAGGACAGTGGGAGAAGGAAAGTAAATAGGAAGCAGGGTAATCCAGGGAGAAAAATGAAACAACAGAGACTTTGGACACAGAAACAAACTGAGGGACTTGGAGGGAGGGGGGTGGAGGGATGGGAGAGCCTGGTGGTGGGTACTGGGGGCACCTATTGCGTGGAGCACCAGGTGTGGGGAATGGGGAATGAATCTTGGAACACTGGAAAAAAAATTAACAATAAAAAAATAAAATTAAAAAAAACTGGAAAAAAATTAAAAAAATGTTATTTATATAGATAGTAAAAAAAAAAAAAACAGGTGCAATACAAGATTTATTAATTATATGCTTCGATAATTTCTTCCATTTTTCCTGTCTTGTTTGTCTTTAATTTACAAAATGCTTTTGATTAAATATATTTATATTTTCTTGAATGGAGTCAAGAATTTTAATAGAGACATCATTACCTCTGTATACTCTTCAACTCCCACAGAGGCAGAATCCGTATAATGTAAAATCAATTTTGTGGCTATAAAACAAGTAGCTTAATTGAAGTACATTTATTTTGGTCTGCCTTCCACAAGTAAAAGTTATTTCAGTTAACAGATGGGGAAAAGTCTGGAGGTCTTAAACCTAATACTACTCTAATAAACTCAACATAAGGCTCTTATTTCTCTAACATAAAGCAACTTAATGCAAATGAGGATACAAAGTAAATGTTACTTAGTGCTCATTATGAAGTGTTAAATCCATCATCACAGCATGTGGTTCAGGACCTACCAGTTTAATCTACCAAGTAACATAACATGGGTGTGTAAATATGTGCTCCCTCAGAATCTAAAGTGTATTTCATTTGTTACAACCTGTAATTTTTAAGTACTTTCTAAGTGGCATACTATAAACAGAATGATTAAGATGAATTGCAATTATCTGTCTTTTAAATAAGGATATCTTGTTGTGTCGTGGTACCACAAGTGAAAGACCAGATTAAATTAATATACATCATTAGCAGGACAGTAAGAAACTTTATGAAATGTTTGTAATTTATCTTCAATCTTCATAACCTATGAGATTCTTATATATTTTGGTTCCAACTTTGAAAATGCAAATTTATTTATAAATTCCAGATTGATTAATTAATTACAAAATCAATAAATACAGGTGCCTGGGTGGCTCAGCCAGTTAAGTGTCTGCCTTCAGCCCAAGTCATGATCTCAGGGTCCTGGGACTGAGTCCCACATCTGGCTTCTTGCCCATGGGGAGTCTACCTCTCCGTCTGCCTGTCACCCACCCTGCTTGTGCTGTCTCTCATTAACTCTCTATCAAATTAACTAACTAAATAAATAAATAAGTTGGAAATTTTTCACATGTTATTAAAGTAACATGTCAAATAACAGCATTTAAATAATTTATCAACTGCCGTTTACATCTGTCCACACTAAACTATTAATTGGAACAAACCTATTTTAGATATTCTCCTTATGTTCTTTAGGTGACTGCAAAATAAGAGAATCAAAAATATAGCACAATTTTTCTCTTCCCACTAAATTTCCACTGAAATGGAAAATATTCCAAATGTATTTCTATGTATCAGTTTCAGAATGACTTCTAGTGTGGCCTACATTACCAAGACACAGTATGTTTCAGTTCTCCTTTGCTTGTATTATTGAAATTAGCCATGTTTTAGCAACTGGTCTAAAAAGAAAAATAAGTATTTTGTAGGTGTAAGCATAAATGAAAGGAAAAAAAGTAGTAAAAGACTGAAGCCACATTTCTGTTCCCCCTGAACTAAATTTGTAAGATATTAAAGATCTAAATATTCCTTGGGGTTGACAGACTTTGTTATCCTGACCACTTGGGGCTAAAGATTTGGTTATTGCTATAGCTCCATTTTTCATTGATGGTCCTATTCTTTGTTTTTTAAAAGATTTTATTTATTTATTTGACAGAAAGAAACATAGCTAGAGAGGGAACACAAACAGGGGGAGTGAGAGAAGGAGAAGCAGGCTTGCCGCTAAGCAGGGAGTCTGATGCAGGGCTCAATCCTGGGACCCTGGGATCATGACCTGAGCAAAAGGCAGATGCTTAAGAACTGAGCCACCCAGGCACCCCTGATGATCCTATTCTTACGAGGAATGTCATTAGGTTTTGAAGAATGTCATCATTCGTATGAAAAATAAGGATCTACTCAGATAAAATTCTCAGAACCTAGGAGGGGAAATCAACCTCCTGCTTCCCCTATCTGCAGTCACCATGGCCTTGTGAATCAAGGTCTTTCTTCCCCAGTGTGACATTAGAGGGGGTGGCTCATCTTTCATTAGTTAATTCCCTGCTCCTCCCACATAAATGATAACCATATCCTGTAGGTCAATTTCAAAATAAAGCTTACCACCTGCTTTGCCTTAATTAAGGTTAGGAAACCAGACACACAGCCTTAAAACATTCTGACAAATGGCTAATAACATTATAATGCAATTGGGATTACAGAACTTTAAAATATATTAGATCCTAAGAGCTTGTATAATCTCAGAACTTTTCACATAAACAGAATGAGGCTCTGAGAGTAGAAGTGACTTGCCAGACTGGTGCTCATTCCAAGGATCCAATTACCTCTCACCATACCGTAGCACCATATTATTAATTTAGTCACTGTTAGATAGGTATTCGGTTACACATGTCCAAAAGCATGCTAACTGATCCTGCTACTACTGGAGTATGCATATACAAGCATATAGGATACAGGGCTGGCCACAGCTAAGGTGACTATGAAGTCAACTACCTAGCAATACTCAATCAAAGCAGCTGTATGTTAAAGAGAAATTTAATTTTGGTTTTTATTGTCATCAGAATCTTACGTATTTATGCAAAAACTGTTCTACCAAAATTAAATTACTAATTTTCTACTTACCTAATAACAATATATGGTGCATATATCCCTAAAAATTGGTATGCTTTCTGCTCATGGATTGGAAGAATAAACATTGTTAAAATGTCTATACTGCCCAGAGTAATGTATACTTTCAATGCCATTCCAATCAAAATTCCACTAACATTCTTCAAAGCATTGGAACAAATAATCCTAAAATTTATATGGAACCAAAAAAGACCCCAAATCACTAAGGAATTGCTGAAGAAGAAAAACAAAGATGGTTGCATCTCGTTACCTGACTTCAGGCTTTATTAGAAAGCTGTGAACACGGGCAGTAACCTCTTTGACATCAGCCACAGCAACTTCTTTCAAGACACGTCTCCAAAGGCAAAGGAGACAAAAGAGAAAATGAACTTCTAGGACTTCATCAAAATAAAAAGCTTCTGTACAGCAAAGGAAACAGTCAACAAAACAAAGAGGCAACCCACAGAATGGGAGAAGATATTTGCAAATGACACTACAGACAAAGGGCTGGTATCCAAGATCTATAAAGAACTACTCAAACTCAACA